>BGPR01002166.1:72937-113200 GCA_013235015.1 Araneus ventricosus
CCCCCGCCTTTTCTGATTTCCAAGTCCCCCGCCCCCAAGTACTGATGGATATCCATAGACAGATTGGATAACCAACCACTTGAATTCCGAGAGGTGGGGTGTTTTACATCAGTGAAAGTCATTAATGCTCTGCAGCGTAAATCCACCTCGTCAGTCACCAGATTCTCCACCCTGCCTTTTCTGATTTCCCACCCCGCCTCAAGTACTGATGGATATCCATAACAGATTGACAATCCAACACTTGAATTTGAGAGGGGTGTTTACATCAGTGAAAGTCATTGCTAATGCTCTGCAAAGTAAATCATCATCCACTGTCAGTCACTTGATTTCCAATTTCTGCCTTTTCTGATTTTAGTCTCGTGTCTCAAGTACTCGATGATATCCAGATGAGATTGGATACAACCACTTGAATTCCGAGAGAGGGGTGTTTTACATCAGTGAAAGTCATTAATGCTCTGTGCAAAGTAAATCCATCCGCCAGTCACTTTATTCTCCAGCCCCCCCGCCTTTCTTGATTTCCCAAGTCCCCCGCCCCAAGTACTGATGGATATCCATAGAACAGATTGATAACTAAATCACTTGAATCTTTGAGAGGAGTGTTTTACATCTAGTGAAAGTCAATAATGCCTGCAAAGTAACCACTGTCAGTCAATTGATTCTCCACCCCGCCTTTCTGATTTCCAAGTCCCCCGCCCCCAAGTACTGATGGATATCCATAGACAAGATTGGATAATCCACTTGATCGCCGAGAGGAGGGGTGTTTGCATCAGTAAGAAAGTCATTAATGTCTCAGTCAAAGTAACTCCATCCACCGTCAGTCACTTGATTCTCCACCCCTCGCCTTTTCTGATCGTCCTCCGCCCCTAGACTGATTATATCCATAGACACGTGGTGGACAACCAACCACTTGAATTCCGGAGAGGGGGGTGTTTACATCAGTAATTGCTTTTGTCATTAATGCCTGTGCAAAAGTAAATCCATCCACCCTGTCAGTCACTTGATTCTCCACCCCCGCCTTTCTGATTTCCAAGTCCCCCCGCCCCCGGGCACTGATGGATATCCATAGATAGACGCCACAGGAACCACCTTGAATCAGAGAGGAGGGGTGTTTTACATCAGTGAAAGTCATTAATGCCTGGTGCAAAAGCAAATCCATCCACCGTCAGTCACTCGATCAACCAATTCCCCGCCTTTCTGGATTTCCAAGTCCCCCGCCCCCAAGTACCTCGATGGATATCCAATGGACAGATTGACAACCAACCACTTGGACCTGAGAGAGGGGTGTCAAGACCAGTGCAGTTTCAGCTAATGCCTTGCAAAGTAAACCATCATCGCCTGCCTTGATTCCACCCCCGCCTTTCTTGATTTCCAAGTCCCCGCCCTGCAATATTGGATATCCATAGATGATTGATAACCAACCACTGAATTCCTATAGGGTGTTTGCCATCAGTGAAAGCCAGTTAATGCTCTGCAAAGTAAATCCATCCACTGTCAGTCACCTGGTATTCTCCACCCCCGCCTTTTCTGATTTCCAAGTCCCCCCGCCCCCCAGTACACTGATGGGATATCCAGACAGATTGGATAACCCCCCCAACCACTGAATCTGAGAGGTGCCTACATATGCAGTCATTAATGCCCCAGCAAAGTAAATCCATCCACCGTCGGGCCACTTTGATTCCTCCTTCAACTCCCCGCCTTTCGATTTCCAAGTCCTCGCCCCCGCACCATTGATGGATATCCATATAGATTGACAACCAACCACTGGAATTTGAGAGAGGGTACTTTTACATCAGTGAAAGTCACAATGCTCTAAAAAGTAAATCCATCCAGTCAATAAAGTCACCATTCTCCACCCTGCCTTTTCTGATTTCCCAAGTCCTGCCCCAAGTACTGATGGATGGTTCATGACAGATTGACAACCACCACTTGAATTCGAGAGGAGGGGTGTTAAGAATGCGAAAGCTCATTAATGCCTGCGCAAAGTAACCATCCACCGTCAGTCACTTCTGATTCTCCACCCCCGCCTTTTCTCTTGATTTCCGTCCTCGCCCCCAAGTACTTTATTTGATATCTGCTAGATGATTTGGATAAATCAACCACTGAATCTGAGAGGAGTGGGTGCTTTGGGCATCGCGAAAGCCACACGCTCTGCAAAGTAAATCCATCCACTGTCAGTCACTGATCTCTCCACCCCCGCCTTTCTGATTTCCAAGTCCCTCGCCCCAAGTAACAGATGGATATCCGTTATAGACAGATTGATAACCAACCACCTGGAATTCCGGAGAGGTGCTTTACATCAGTGAAAGTCATTAATGCCTGTGCAAAATCCATCCACTGTCAGTCACTTCTGATTCTCCACCCCCGCCTTTTCTTGATTTCCAAGTCCCCCTGCCCCCCAAGTACTGGATATTTGATACTCCAGACAGATTGGATAACCAACCACTTGAATTCTGAGAGGGTGTTTTGCTATCAGTGAAAGTCATTAATGCTTCTGCAAATCTAACTACCGCCGTCACTCTGATTCTCCACCCTCGCCTTTTCTGGATTTCCAAGTCCCCCGCCCCAGCAATGATGGATATCCATAAACAGATTGATAACCAACCACCTGACCTGAGAGGTAAGGGGTTTTACATCAGTGAAAGTCATTAATGCCTGCAAAGCAATCCATCCACCGCTCAATACCTTGATCACCCCGCCTTTCTTCTGGATTTCCAGTCCTGCCTCAAGCATTGATGATGGATATCCATAGACAGATTGGATAACCAACCACTTGAATTCCGAGAGGTGGGGTGTTTTACATCAGTGAAAGTCATTAATGCTCTGTGCAAAGTAAATCCATCCACTGTCAGTCACTTTGATTCTCCACCCCCGCCTTTTCTGATTTCCAAGTCCCCCGCCCCCAAGTACTGATTTATATCCATAGACAGATTGGATAACCAACCACTTGAATTCCGAGAGGTGGGGTGTTTCACATCAGTGACTGGTTTTGTCATGGAGTGGAGCAGTTGTGAATGTCCAGTCTTAGTTTTACTTTGAAAGACATTTTAAATGACGTAATCTTAAAGTTTTTGTATTTTCTTTACCATAATTTTAAAATTTAACTCTTGTAGTTAAACAAATGTTGGGTTAGAAAATCACTGTTACATTAGGATTCAGTACCACATAAACGAAAAAAAAAATACTTCCAGCATTACTTAAGTGCAGGATTATAAAATTCTTTTTAACCACAAAATACAGAATCTTTAGGCAAAATACTCATTTGAAAAATGACTGTTCAGTTAGATGACAAGAATTTTATTACATTATTTTAAAAATTATAATTTGCATGTCGTAACATTGAAAAAAATACTTAATGTTTTCTAGAGTTGTCCTCAGTCCGTGTATTATGTAGCAATAATTTATACATAACACTTCTGCTTAATAACGCAATGCTGCCACTTTTTTTAATTGGCAATGACTGCGCACTAACTGATCATACGGCAGGTTTCTAGATCTGCTGCCATGCAACAATGAATCAGCATCTTGCACAAATATGTGCAGTCCTCAACTTTATAGATCGGACATTCGCTGTAACTCGGAGAGTTATTATCGGATTTTTAAAAAAGAAACTGGTGTGGATGGAAATGTCTATCCGACTGCTTTAAAATCGTCGTTTTTGATGAAATTATCCAAAACCTTTTCATGATTTAATTTTGTAGCCTGTTTAACCAGCTTTCTAAAACTGTCTCACGTTTTACTCTACGTGAATTACAAATGGAGTTACAGCTGTTTCATTACCGAACTGTAAGCATTATTTTATGTTGCATGAAAACTTTAAATGTGTTTTCTGAGAAATGATATTTTTGAGGAAAACTGTCGACCGTAACAATGATTTTTCAAAAACTTATTCAAGTATTCATATGAAATTTTCTGAGATTGTTTTCTGTAATATGCTTGATGTTTTCCTCTAAAAACTAAGGTCAATTTTAAAATCAAGTATTTTTAAGTGCTTAAATATAAACGAAAAGCATTTTTTTATGAAAAATTATCAGTTTAGTAACTATGTTCAGCTATATTTCAAAATTATTTTGAAGTATAAGAAATATTTTAGAGCATAACACAGATAACTGTCGTAAAAATGTACTCCTACAAGGATTTATGTATATTTAGAATATGATTTTGTCTATGGCTGTTAGTGTAAGGCAAATATTTTGGTCATTTTTCTTCAAATTTCTCAGTTTTTTAAAAAAAGTATTAATTTGAAAAAATAATTTTACAATATTTTCATAGTTTTAAAACATATGCAGTTGAAAATAACATCAATATATATATATATAAGCTATTTTTCAAAAAAATGTCTCCGAACACAGTCGAATACCTTAAGGAGACGGGCTAATTCGGAATATTTACCTCGAGACGTATCCATCGACACCAGTTTTGTGAAAATCCGATAATAACGCCCCGAGTTATAGCGACTGTCCGATCTATAAAGTTGAGGACTGTACCAAAAAATTAAAAACTGACAAGTTAAAAAAAATATCCAGTCTTTAAAATCTAACCTGTTGAACACTTTTCTCAAGCTCTTGAGGGATGGCAAATGGTGAAATTGCAGTCTGCGACAAAGGCCAGGCACCGGCCTATAATAAAAATTGCATAAATAAAAAATATTTTAGTACATCAGTAAAAGTAATAAAAAGTTGCACAAATCTTAAGAAATATGAAATATATCAATCTTTGCATTTACATTCTTCAGACCAGGGATGTGATTGCCAGAAAAGCAAAAAGTCTGAAAAAATGAGAGAACGACATTTGAGCACCCCAGAGCTAATTAAAATTGTTGATTTTATTTAAAATCACTACAATTGTTTGTTCTTAATTTTCATTTGTAAAAAAATAATAAAATCGCGACAACCTCAGCCCCCGCCCCGGTTTGAAACGGAAATTCATTCTTGATGATAAAACTGTCTACCAAATTTTATCCATCTAGCTATTTAAGTTTTTGAGTTATAGTGTTCACATAAACGCAGAAAAAAAGACTTCCCGAAGACGGATTTTGTCCAAAATTTGAAGGAAACCTACAAATTATTAGTAAATACCACATACCAAATATCATCCCTCTAGATTTAATAGTTTTCGAGTTATCGTGTTCACAGACACACATAATTCCGAAATTGTGTTTTGCAGCCTCAAGGAGGTCTACGACGTATAGATTAATCAAAATCTCGAGTTTGAATTTTTTGACAATTACAATACTTCCTCTTTCAGTACTTCGTATACGAGAAAGTAACAAAAACTCACATTGAGGACATATGCAGAAAAGTTGATTTCAAGCTCCGTATTGTGATCTCTGAGAAACTCCATGAAACGTCTGTTGAGGTCAGCACTAACATTAACATCAGTGAACATACAGTGAAGTTTGCTCGTGAATTCATGTCCACAAGATTGCTATAAAAAATAAGGATATGCAAATTAATAAACATTAGTCAAAAAATTTGAAATTACTATCATATAAATGATTCTGGTGAAGTAAGGGAAGTAGGACACAGGTGGCAAAAGGAAGTTAAGACGCTAAAATGAATAATTTTTCAAATAATAAATGATTTTTTAACAATCGATCAGTTTTAATCTAATTCAAATATTCATAATGTTTTCACATCTTTGTTCTTACAGCACCTTTGAATGTAAATGAAATATTTTATTCCATTTATGTTCCGACCCCAAAATCTATAGATAACTAGTCTTATTTATTTTTATTTTTACAGAGCAATTGTCAAAACCTCGAAGAAGATTCAATTCAATTTTTGAAGATGATAGGCTGGTTATTTAATATTAAGAGGAAAACAAATTATTGTTTTCAAAATTAATTTTTGGTTTCATGAAAAAGTACTCAAAAATCTGATCAACTTCTGAAAAAAAGTTCATGAAAATAGAAATCATATCAAAGAGATGCATTTGTAGTTTTAGTGAGTATCTATTTACTAAACAGAATAGACAGCTCCAATTCTAACCTTAAAATAGAATGAGAGAAAAATTTTAAGAAATCGGTCACTACATAAAGACTAGGGTTTCTAACAATTAGGTATTTTTTATCACTAATTCATCCACCTTTATAAATATTTAAAATAAGATACCATCAGCAATTAGCTAATAAATATACTACCAATTGCCTATGAAATGAGGTAAAACTTTAGTTATAATGCAGAATCTTAAATAATGAACAACTAAACAAAAAGCGACAAAGTATTGACATCCTCATCTAATCACATCATACCCCAGTAGCACAATGTTTAGTTCTTTCATATTTTAAACATTTTATCTCTATAGATTTCGTCCTTGGAATTTTATTTGGTCTTTGCCCACCGTGTGATATTTTAGACATATTTTACATCTGATATATTTTAAAACTTGCATTTTTTATCTCTTTTCGTTGTTCATCTATCCATTTTTGGCAGCATGATTTTATCTTTTCATATGCAACTATGAATTTCAATTTATTTCAGAATTTATCTACCTCTTTTACTATAACACCATATATTTTATCACCGTGATCCTGCTTATCTACCATACGTTTGGCGCAGTTTTGCCAAGAATGGCTCTTGCGCCATTAAACCTCATACAACCTACCAACCCAGTAGCACAAAGATATTATACAACATTGTACGATGTTTAACAATATTCGCAATATTGTATAATATTGTAGAATACCATATAATATTATATAATATTGAACAATATTGTTCAATATCGTGAAAAATGTTGCGCTACCTGGGTATGAAACAATTAACCAAATTTCATGGTTAACATCTCTACTAATAATAAAAGAGAAGGTCTGTATGTCTGTTGGCGGTCAAGAAAACAGACCGGTGAACCTAGAGCTACCAAATTTGGTACAGGTATACTTTGGAGGATGGAAATGTGCACTTCGGAGCCATTTTTTTTCAATTTTTTTATTCAAATTTTAATTGTTTAAAAATTAAGCAAATTTTAGCCGTTTTCGGTCACTTTTTCGCGATTAACTTCTGAAGTATTCAAGGAACTAATTTTCACCTTTCTAATGTTGTTAGTTTCAACTCTCTAGATTATTTCGACAAATTTTAAAAGCATCATCTACTGCTCGCAAATCGGTGAAGGTCGAAAAGGTCACGGAAAGTTGTACCCTCTTGGGAAGTGAGAGAGAAAGGTTGCCCCATTTTTCCCTTTCTTCAGGATGACGTGGAAACACTTCGCTTTATCACGATTGGATTCACACAGTTCACGACCGGAAATTTTTTCCCTCTAAATTTTATATATTTTTTTAATTGATTAGGTTAAGATAAATGCTGATTTTATTACATTTTTTAAACATTTTTAATACATTTTATACTTCATTTTGAAATGTGGAAAGTGACTTTTCATCCGATATTAAATTTAATGCTATATATATATGCGACCCTTTTTTGGCGGAATTTTATCAAATTTTTATTCCTGTTTCAAATTATGCATGCTTTACCAATCTTTCAACGAAGTTAATGAGAATACCCCAATCAGAGCGAAACAGGTAATGAAACATCAAATTAAAAAAGAATTGAAATAGCTTTTCGCTCGTATAAATATTTTTTATATATAAATTTATAATCGTTTTTTAAACGCAAATGATTGATTATGTTTTAAACACTGTCTAATATTGGCTCGAATTATAAAGTTAATTACATTTTTTATTTTAAAAAGTTCTTTTTTTTTTTCTTATACCAGTTTTGTTAAAATTTAAGTGCATTTCAAAATTTTAGCAACAAGTTCAATTTAATATTTGAGAAGTTGCAGTTACTATATTCATTTACTGTTTTCTGAATTTTAAATTTTATTTACGAACTGAGAAACTCAGAACTTTGAATTTATGCATCCAAAGATGATCTTTTTGTACTATAGCATTCTGGATGCATCTCTATTTCATTTTGGAACTCATTGTTTCATCTAAAGAAATCAACGACAACTTATTTTAACATGTTACTTGATTTATAATAGTCATTTGTTTGAGTTTTCAGAGTTTTTTTCTCTTTCAAAACAGACAGTTTATTACGTTCAAAAATTTAAAGTAGAAATTGTCGAATAAATAGCTTTAATTACAAATTATTAACATAAAATACAACAATAACAACTTTTCAAACAACCTTCATATGTTGCATTTTGTTGATATAATTGAATCATTTTAAGTTATAAGTTCTAATGAGGGCGAACCAACTGGTCGCCGAAGGCGGATAGTCTATTAATAATTTTTCAGATAAGGTTTCCTGTTACCCAAATGGTAATAATGTACAAAGCTCATCCACAAAGTAAGTACCGTTTGGGTATTAAAAAAGGTTAGCAATTTGTTTTCATTTGCATTTTATTACAGAAAAATCTGCAAACCTTAAACTACTTTTCGACATATTCACCATGCGAATTAAGGCATGTGTCATATCTTGGCACTAATTGCAACATACCCGCTTCGTAGAATTCGGCCGCCTTGATTTCATCATCACTTTCAAATTGCTTTCCGGCAAGAAATTTCTTGAAATGAGAAAACAAATGGAAGTCGAATGGGGCTAGGTCCGGACTTACTTTCACTTATCTGACGATAAATCTCACAAGGTCGAACATTTCTCGCATTCAAAAACTTGATAACGGCCCCTATTTCATAGTTGGCGGGCCGATCGATTGTTTTAAACATGATTACCGACAAACAATAACTTCAAACGTTAACGTAAACAAACGAAATGGCTAGGCTAATTCGTTCTCGAGTTGAAGGATGTAGCGAGCATGTATATCAAGCACAGAGATAAACTCACCTTTAGTTTATTTATCATTGCTTCTTCAGCATCCATTGACATGGACTGATTATGTATAAGCCTCCTTGCCAGCATTTTAGAATAAAACTGTAAGAAAAACAAAGTCACAATATATTGTAGAGAAATTATTAATTAAAGGTTCTTTAATCTGTATTTCATCAAATAAATGAATTTAAAAAAAAACTTGTTTTGTTTCTTACCTTCTGAAAAACATCTTTGTCATCAATATATTTAAAAATGGTAATTGCCTGGGTTAATTTATTTTCTACTTCATTCTCGGAACATGTTTTGGCATTTTTCTTAAGCAAAGAATCACAATATTTAGCCAACTACAGAGGACAAGAAAGAAATAGGTACCATTAGCAAAGAACATGAAACACTTAAATAATGTGCAACTCGAATGAATTGATATATTTAAAAAAAACAACAACATTTATATTTAAAGAGATTTCTAATATAATAACATCCACTCTATTTTCAACTTAGAGATTTCCCTATAAGATTGGGTCACTTCTACAAGGTTTCAAAATATTTTCATTTAACACTTCTATACTTATAAAAGGAAATGTTTGCGTGCGTGTGTGTGTGTCTGCGATGTCCAGATGAATCTATCGCATTTACAACCATGAAATTTGGCACACATGTAATTGTAATGGTGACTGAATGCACCTCGAAGCCGGAATTTTAAAATTTAATCTAGAAATTTTTTATTTAATACTTTGCGTTGTTTTGGGTGATTTTTCGCACTCATTTCTCAATAGTATGGCTTAGAATAATTGTACGAAAAAAATAGACACACCATCGAAAAGAGCACACGATTTCAGTTCTAATGAAGTTAGTTTTGAATTTCTAACTTAATTTACTGAATTTTGAGAAATTTTGTAAAGATAGTCAGTTTTTCCAACGAAATTTCACTTTTGTTTTTAAATTTGCTGCATCCAACGTTCATCTAATAACATTATTATTTTCAATTTTTTTTCAGCTTATAACTGCAACGATTCTGTCGGATTCAAAACAAGAACGGTTTAAATGTCTTTTTTCGTTTTTTTAAATTAATTTTTCCCTGGTCAGTTCAAACAGTTTTTTTGCTAGCGAGATTTAACAGCGAGAGTTTCTCCGGACGAGTGACCTTCCTTGCGGCAGGTGACGTCATATACTTTCATTCCCAGCAAGCATTTCTGCAATCCGATTCCCATTTTGTTGAAGTACCTGATTCCACGAGCAACGCCGTGCGCGTAGCATAAAAACCAATCCCACTATAGACGCCTATGGGGAGTGTTTTCGATGCCAATATTTGGCGATATTTCGCTTTTTTGGCGAAAAAGGCTTTGTAAAGTTTTTCTATTTCGATGACGACCGAGAGATGCAATCTGTTATAAGAACATTTCCTTCTTTTTGAACATTTTCTACTTTCTAAATCAATTTTTATGTGTTTTAAATATTATCGTTTTAAACTTCTGTTGATGAAATCACTTGAAGCTGTTGCGTTTGTACGCTTAAAGATGTATTGCCATCGTTTATGTTTAAATCTGCTGTTTATTATCTATACTTTTCTTTCTTTTTATTTAATTTTAATTTTTGTTTAGTATATTTATTATTTATAAGGATGTAAACACACAAGCCAATTACAACAAGAATTAAAGTTTAAATTAATTTGTTATTAGTTCATTGTAAATAAAGATGGAAGGTTTACAAAACACGCTGAAGATAAAACCCAGTTTCGCGCCAATCAAAGTAAACACGGAAACCCTAACGGGCACAATGATCAAATTTTGGCGTGGTAAAAGACATTCCCATAGGCACCTATAGTGGGATTGGTTTTTATACGTCCGGCGTACTGCTAGTATGGTCTAAAATAATTTATAAAAACACAATTAATTTCATTGCCTTTTATTTCCAGCCTTAATTTTCATCCAATTAGGACAATTTTACAATAAAGTTACTTACTTTAACCGATTAAGGCTTTATCCCGAGTTAACTTGTCGTAAATAATTCATACATGCCAACATTGGAAAGATGGCTGTCCGTAGCACAATGTCTACGAGGATAACAGACGCGCTCGCGCACACGCACGTAAACAGACGTGTCAAAATTTTGATTTTATGATCATTTATATATTTCATCATATTTTAAGTAATCAAAAAATTTCTATTTTTGAGAAAAATATCTTATCTGAACATGTAATTCAAGAAATATAAATACCACTTTTATCAGAAGAATTAAAAATAATGATATGACATTCTTTAAAAACATGAAATGTAGGGGAAAAAAATCTGGATCGTCATGTAATGAAGGAATGCAACTAAACCGACTGAGCACAAGGGGGGAAATCTAGTTTCCGCATAAATTTTAATCTTATCCGTAGTTTGTGAAAATTTTCAATAAAATCCGTAGTAACTACGGAAATTCCGTAGAAGTTGGCATGTATTTAAAATACCGTAGGTCACAAAATAACTCGGGGCTTAAGAGGTTAAAAAATCTCTTGTTGCAAACTGCAGCATAATAATTATTTAAATAGATTCAAAATGGATTAAAAAAAGAAAATTTAAAAAATTTTCACTGTTTTGAAATTAAAACATCTATTAATAACATTAATTTTTTATTCTGAACGATTAAAATAAAATCAAATTTTTAGACAAAATAACTAGAGCTTCGGATCTTGTCAAAAATATTTCTAAAATTTAAAAAACTGCTTTCATTAAGTGCAAAGAAATATTCAAGTTAATATTAGTAAAGAGTTTAGTTTAAGAGGTATTCAAATTAACGTATTTCTCATTAACAATAATTATAAAACTTTTTTTGAAATACACTGATTTTTAATTAAAATAATCAGCTTCCAGCTTTACACTTTGCTTGAAAGTTAAAAATCTTTTAACCACTGACAAAAAGAGAAGGACAGATTTCCTTCAACCTTATTGGCAGATCCTGGGACTTGTTTCATTTTTTCTTATAGAATTGACGAGATCTCAGTTTAAATCTCAAATCCATGACAATCACTAATATTAAAAAGGCTGGCAGTGAGAGATTAATAGTCATCACTAGAGAAACATCTAATGCCTGCTTCAAAAAGTGTTGTTAATAAAAAATTATGGCTTTAAAAAATCTAAGTTGAAAGACAACAAATTGAATAGTGATTAACCCATTAACTCCCAGGGTCCTATTTATAGTACAGTTACATTTCACTTCTTTGGCTAAACCAAATGCATTCCATTGCTTCCTTTTTGCTTTGGCTGTGAAGTCAATAGGTATTTACAAACTCCACAACCATTTTCTACAGACATATACTACCGGCTAGACCGATTTTGATGTCAAAATGATTTATTTTATTAATGACTTATTTTTGAAATAATTTTTTTTATATTTTACCAAACATCCTATTTATAGTACAGTTACATTTCATTGCTAAACCAAATGCATTCCATTGCTTCCTTTTTGCTTTGACTTTGAAGTCAATGGGTATTTACAAACTCCGCAACCATTTTCTACAGACATATACTACCAGCTAGACAGATTTTGATGTCAAAATGCCATCATTTTGAAATTTCGTCCAACTTATTTTTGAAATAATTTTTTTTTCTTATTTTACCAAATTTGATATATATATATATATATATATATATATATTATTTTTTTAAACACTTTTTCTGAAAAAAAAATTCTCCGAATTTAATTTTACTTCACAGTTGACTTAATCATGGTGTTTTAAACATAATTTAATAAAAAATTCATTGAAATCTATGCTTCAAATTAATTTGGGCGTTAATTTGCTCATGCACCAGCAAAAATTCCTGATTCAAGTTCATGTAGTCTTGAATAATCAGGGATGAGATTAGCAAAAAAGCAAAAAGACTGAAATCATACGCGAGCAAAAAATCTGTACCATAATTTATACGCGAAAGAAGTAAAACATCAAAACATGCAACATGATGAAAATATTACACTATAATAATTAATAACTTAATTATTTATAATTCAGTATGTATAAATAAGTAAAAGAATATTAAATTATTATTAAATCATTCACATTAAAAGTTAACAAACAAGTTTAATGCATAATCAGGGGCATCTTCAAATACAAAATTAGACATTAAAACATATTTACCACATGTACATCACTGAGATGCAACTTTCACCCAACAGAAGTCTGAGAAGAATTGTATTTAATAGCCTTTTGAAAAAAGTTAGCTCAAAAAATCAATAAAAATAAGGACAAATAATTTCTTTTGCTTCATGCAATTGTGTAAAGTGTATTAGCTCTTTATGAATTATAATAATGTATCATATATTGAATTCTGTTTTATTTCTTTTATTTACATACTTTTTTGCAAAAGTTACAGCACAATGATTTTGCACCTTATAAAGTGAGAGGGTTTGAGAAGTTGTACAGTATCAATGACAGATTCATTTAGCATTACTGTTATTTGAAACCCTTTGAAACATTTCCTTAATTGTTAAATAAGTGGTTTTCTTTCGTTTTTTTATTTGTGTGGCTTTTTGTTGGTAACAGATTTGGAAGGCTCCTATCTTTGACAGATTTTTCTTCACTAAAGGATGTGTTTGCATCCTCTGCAAGTTAATTTTCAGTAGAGGCTAAAGTTTTTGCACAGTCTTCATTAGTATCTCTTTGTTTAATTACTGGCATAGTTGTCGGGACTACATTATCTCTAGAATGCTTAGGTAAATCATCGATTTTATTTTTTATTTTGAGAAGTTTCTTTTATGTCTTATTCTCTGCTTTTTTGCTGCATTTGCACACAGCTTTTTAGCTGCCTCTTTTGACAGGCGTTTTTTTTATGATTTATTTTATTTGTTTTTTTTTTTTTTTTTTTATTTCTTCATCTTGGTACGCCATACAAGATGACCTTAAGTTTTCAACTAATTTTTTTTTCAAAATGTTCATGCATTTTTTTTTTTTTTTGCAAAATATGCCAGAGGTTTTGTTTTCCAAAAAAGTGGTAATTTAATAATCTTGAATGTCACCGAGTTTGAATTTCATCCTTGTAGAGTTGCAGATATAATGTTGATCTGTCAGTAGAAGATGAATTAGCTAGTTTCCCTAGCCAGTGGAGTTAAGCTGCACTCATTGAGAATTTTCCAGAATTTTCTTCGAAAACATAGATAGAAGCTTCTTTTCTTTGTGTAAAAGCGGAATTTTTTGAAGCAAATTTTTTTGCAGGGGAAAAAAATCGAAAACTGGAAGGGGAAACCGAATTTTTTGAAAAAAGATTAAAAAAAAACGGACTCTCAAATAAAAAAAAAAGCGGAAGAATCTCATCCCTGAATAATCCATAGAATTTAATATAGTTAGATTAATGTCCCATTTTGAAGCTGCATTAGGATAATTTTGGAATGAATCTGGTAATCCAAACAATCACCAGATGATACCTGAACTAGCACCCAATTCCCCAAACCTCCACATTATACCAATGAGAGACTGTTTGACCCAGAATGGCAGATTTAGAATGCATCACAAACTGACAAAACTCCAGTCAAAGATGAAACTTTACCTCCAGGCCAGGGCTGGCCTTAGAAGGTGCAGGGCCCGATTGGGAAAATAATTATAAACATTTTTTTTTAGTTTTATTTTTTTATAATCTAAGGATTTATGTTATTGTTGTTGTTTAAGGTCACCCTGGTCCAAATACTAGACCAAGTCCATGATACCATGTCACTCTAACAGTACCACAAGCCCATTTTCCCCCTCACTCCACAGCAGCCTCGCAGAGGCGCCAATACAGTCAATGACATGAGCAGGAGAAGCAGGACAGGAACAAAGGCAAGAGGAAAAAGTCTTTTCTTTGTCGACGAATTTCAAGCTTTTATATGGCCATTTATTTATATGGCCATATGTTTTTATGGCTTTTTTATGGAAAGATATATGGCCATATCTAAGGATTTATAACGAAGAAAATACAGTCCAAGGTGTTCTGCCCTCGACTTTTTCGTTTACTAATGCAATATAGCGAAGTTGTGCTTCATTAGTGAAGAAAAATCGAGTATGCATCTTGAATGTGCACTTTTCTGTCGATTGAGACATAAATTTGAATCAGATCTGCAATTATAAATAGAAAACCGTGTGCTAAATTTAATCCTTTGAGCTCTTTACGTTTTTGTGCTATTGTGTCCACATGTGCAAGGATTTCATCTAAATTTGATAGAAACCTAAAATTTTGGTGTTCCGTAAACATAAAAAGTTTCATCTGTCTAGCTAGTAGCGTTCTTCTGTTATTGTGTTTACAGATATCCCGACAACACAGAAGTAATTCCAAAACTAGTCTTTTCAGACTCGGGGAGATTTAACATGTTTAGATTTATCTAAAATTTCGAGGTGGAATTTCATGACGAGTACAATACTTTGTCTTTGTATCCTTCGGATGAGAGAGTAAAATAAATAAATAAATAACTTTTAAATTCTTAAGCTTAATTCTGCACCCTCTGGTAATAGCCCCCAGGGCACTTACACTGCCTAGTTCACTCTAGTTACTCCACTGAACTGTATTTATATGGCCATATGTTTTTTATGGCTTTTTTATGGAAAGTTATGTTTTTTTATGGACAAGTAGATAGTATTCTAACGCGTTGCCCTATTGTGAACAATCGGTCCAATCGGCTAAAGGCCGGTCCTGCTCCAGGCCCCACGATATTGATTAAAAATCAATGACAAATTTGCTACTATGTTAAATTTTGAATTTTTCCCCACCATAGAAACTTTTTTATTTATCATGGTAAACCGAATGTGAAGAACCTAGTAAATGGAAGTTATTCCACATATGTGTCAAGCATGTTAAAATAAAACGTAGTCAATACATCCTCACCAATACACATGAAATGTGCCGTGCCAATTTTGGATTATTATTATTGGGAATTGGGATTGGAAATTATTCTATTTGGTTCTATTCTGTGGACAAAATGAACAATTTGCTCCCAACGAACTTCTACAGTAGGAGGAGAAGGTTTGAATTAAAAGTGCACTAAGGCTGTGTACATAGCAGATCTTACGCAGAATAGGGTCTCGAACAAGCAAATTTCCACAGTCCCCACTACCATCATGGCCCTAATCAGACAGTTAAAATAACCCATTTGCAAACAACACATCTCCACATTGGAAACTATTATCTATGGGTGTTGTGATGGAGATGAACCTAATGGAAAGAATATGACACATCAGTGGCGAATCCGGGGGGGGGGGGGGGCTATCGGGCTACAGCCCCTAGAGCCAAGCCAAAATTCTTGATTTTATTTAAAATAGTTACAACTGTTTTTTTCTTAATTTCCCTCTTTTAAAAAAATAATAAAAACGTTTCAACATTACTTTCTGGCTATACAAATCGAAAATTTTCCTACTTATGTAGTCATTCCCCTTGTATTTGTAGCTTTGACGCGGTCGAAGACATTTTTTGGCTAGTTATTTCATTGTAATTTTTATTAAATTTATCGAAAGTATAGTATTGTTTTTTATGATTCTTATTGTCAGGTGAGTAAAGTCTATAAAGTTAAACAGTTTTAGTTTACTTCAGCCTTGAGGTTGGACATTCGTCATGACGATACAAAATTTTTACGCCCTCACCCCCCCCCCCCAGACCCGAATCCTAGATTCGCCACTGTGACACATCTTAGCAAGGCAGTGGCACAAACCTCTCACTTTTACTAAAACCTAATTTTGATTTATTGTACTGGAGAATTTGTCAATAAGAACCCATAATCTACAAATTCATACAACATTCAGATAATATATATTACCAACGATATTACAATTGATTTTATCTTATAGCTGAATAAAACGAATCTTTAGAGAGTTGCTGTTAACAATTTTATCATCGAATTGACTACTATAAAACTTATAAACATTTTGCAAAAAAATATCAACCCATTCCTCTCTCAGAAGCAAAAATAACAATTATTTAACATAAATATTTTAATGTTTAAAAGAATAAAATGCAAAACTTAACAAATCAACATATACTTGAAAGATAGAGATACTCACCAATTCTGGTGACCGACACATCAGTTTTGGATTCACTTTATGATTAATGACATCAGCACAGGCCTAAGAAATTAAATTAAAATAGATTCAAACAAAATACTTTAATGTTAAAAAAAAACTGTTGCATAGAAACAGGTTTACATTAAAAAATTTATGCATTAAAAGCAATAACAGAATTGAAAAGACTGAATGAATCAAATATTAATTTTTTTTAAATAAATAAACGCTTGTTCTCGAAGTTGTGTCACTTAAAAGATATTGTTTTCTGATCAATAAAACTTCTAAAATATGAAAGACTGCAATTATGCCATGTTTCTTAAGAATTTTAAATAATAGAATTCTAAAGTGCTGCAAATAAATATCCCATTATTGCCAGCGTACAATCAGATTTAAATATATAAATTATTAATTAAATATCTTTAAATATGTTTGCAGCGGTGTAAGTATATTTAGACATGAAATGCAGTAATTCATACCACACTGATTATCTAAATTAGATGGCGATTTAATTGATATAAATTTCGCCGAAAACAAAATATTTATGTATACAGTTTTAAGAGTTAGTAATATTTCAGTTATAACTGTAACTAGATCCATTAAAAAATGTCACACAAAAATCTTTATTGGGTATCTGAAAAGTACTGTCGTTTATTTTGCTGCAGATCAGATATGCATTGCAGAAAAGAACATTTAAAATCTCTGCATATTCCTTGAGCTACTATCGGTAGAAAAGTCAAGGACAGAATTTTGAGCTTGAAAAATTAGTGCATAATTGAAAGAATCGTTATGCACCCCCTTCCCATTTCCCTTACTCTTATTATTTATATTAATGCCTTTTACAGCTGTTCAATTCTTATATAAAGAGATTTTCAGAGGGAATTTTTTTCGATCCGTTATTGTCTAAATTTTGTTATAATCACACAATTGAAAAATAAATGCAAAAAGTACTAATTAATGATGAAAACTTTGAAATTTAATTTTAAATTTTACTAAATGAGTTTTAAGCCAAGGTGTTTTTCTGAATTCTTTTTTATTACAGATATTGAACATGCAGCAAAAAGTTGTTACTACATTTTTTTTATCCCATTATTGTTCTGCATGAACCCACTTGGAGTCACAGCCCAATTTAACTCTATGAGCCCTAACCCGCCTCAAACCGCCCTATTCGACAGACGCCGGACTCGGGCGACTGAGTGAATTTTACGGGAGAAAAGTAGTTCTTTTCTTTTTTGACAATTGATCGCCAACCTTGGCGTCGTGCTCCAGGAATTTCTGTAAAGAAAGTGAGGATTCCATTCTCTTTCGGCGAACGAAAATTTACTTCAGTTTTTGAGGTACTGGAATTCTCACTCTAGCCGGGTTCAGAGAGTTAAGAAGATTTGGAAGAAGAATTAAGGAAGAATTAAGAAATTTACATATTATATAGTAATTTTTTTTTAAATATCAGGCATTTGAAACAGCTATTCTCTAGCACATACCTTATCTAACGCCCCAACAAACTGCTGATCACCAGAAAAGACTGTTTTCATTAAACTACTAAATTTATCATGGACGGCAAGAAGACTCTCAACAAATGCTCGTGGAATCTGAAAAGGAAAATTACCCAATAGAACATAATAAGCACAAATAAATGAATACTGTTTCATTACTAAGAAAAATAAACATTTTTAGTTCCCTTTTTCCCATTTAATTTTTCCACACAGATTCAGAAACCTTTTGCACATACTGCTTCCTTTATAAGTTTATTGCAAATATTAAATTAACTCATGAATTCACATTCATTTGCAGAACTAAATACTATGTATACTAAGTGAAATTTCATGATCAGCATTTATTCTTTAAAAAGTGTCAACAATTGTTGTACATTTCAACATTTTTCTCATATATTTCACGTACTTTATCAAGAAGATATCAATTTTTAAATCGCTCGAACTGGGCAACTTAGAAACTGTATCTCAATTATCTCATTAAACTGTATTATACAGGGTTCATACTGTATATATGATAGTAAAATTCAGGAGTTTCTAAGGATTTTTTCAGGAGTACAGTACAGAAAATTCAGGAGATAACATGAAAAAAAATCAATTGTAGGGGAGAAGGGGGTTGTGTGGACAATTATTAAAAAATTGGCAAAAAATTATACTAAATATCAATTCTCCCATCTTTCCCGATTGCGGTGACTCGGAGCATGCGCGGTAGACTCTTTCGGCGCTAAGTGAGGTTAGAAGAATTCCGTATTCCAGCGACTTTCTATCAAGAAGGAAACGTCATATTTTTATGTTTTATCATAATTTTATTTTTTGCTCTTCAATTGTAATTTTTCAGGAGACAAAAAGAAATATCAGGATAAAAAACACAATTTTCAGGAGTTTTCAGGGCCCTTAGGAAAAAAAAGCAAAATTCAGGAGTTTTTCAGGAATTTCAGGAGTACGAACCCTGATTATACTATTATAGAAAAATATGGTAAGGGAAAGGAGGGTAAGAGTACGCAGTCGGGTAAGAGTGCGCAGGGATTTTTTTCCCTGTTGACAACAGTGCAAGCAGAAGCAAGTGTGATCATATCAATATGTGTGTTTTCAGCTCTCTCAAGTGACCGCCATAATTATTTTCATCCTTGCTGTCTTTCATTTATCAGGTAATATATGATTTCGTTATGTTAGCATGTAATTTTTCTGTGAAGAAAACTTAATTTTTTTGTAAATGAAGGACTAATGCTTCCTTTCAAAGTAAATATCATTATGAGGTTTGTTCCCTTCCGAACAGCGTGGCCACGTTAGAACTGTAGTGAATTCTACGGCCATCTATGGACAATTTAGAGAAGCAATACTTCGGCGGCTAACAGTACGCACAGACCAGATATGCGTACTCTTATCCGTTCTGTAATTTGAAGCAGTCATTCCAACAAAACTTTGCATTTTAATTTATTACTATTATTATTATTAAAAAAATGAGATTGGGATAATAATCTGAAGAGCTGTTGTCTGGAGAAAAAGTTTCCAGTCCATAGAAATCCAAATAATGAGGGAGCAATATGACTAGGCTGCGAACAAACATATGATGATGATTGGATCCAGTGTGGATTAAGGAGTTGTGGCATGAGGAATGTTCCAGTTACGAAGGCAGTGAAGCATTTGTATGCGACTATTGTTAAATTTTCAGGGTGCGTACTCTTGGCCTCACGTCCTGCGTACTCTTACCCGCCACGTCGGGTAAGAGTACGCATTTGACATTTTTTTTTCTTTCATTCCGTAATATATATATTTTTTGAAGCTAAAATTTTCATTTTTTGTACCCTTCTTCCTAAGTTAATAAACTACGATTCAGTATATTTTCGAGGCTCTGACTTTTCAATTCTCATTTTTATAACGAAAAATCCACTAGGTGCGTACTCTTACCCTCTTTTCCCTTATATCTTAGCCGAGACACAAGATTGCATAGATAGAAATTCCTAGTCTATATTCAAATAAATGTGTATAGACAGGAGTTTGTTTAATTGTAAAAGTATTAGGACCAATTCCCAAATGTTGCATTGAAACTGGGTAAAAAATTGTTTGAAGTTAAATGGTTACTCTCTATTATAAATAAAGACAAATGAGCGACTTCGCTGTCACACTAAAAGTTAGATGAACCTAGAGATACCAAATTTGGCCCAGACATACTTTGGAGGATGAGAATGCTCATCTTTTGATTTGTTTGTAATTTTAATTACAAATTAGACAAAGGTTTGCTGTTTAACCTCAAGGATCATTAGGACATATAAATCATTTTTGCACCGCCCTCAAATTCAAAATATTTTCTTTTTAATGAATAAATAAATAATAGAAATACTAAACAAAAAGTTAAAAAAGAAAAAAGTATAAATAAGAAAACAGAAGATTTAAACAAAACAATACACCTTTTAGCGCGCTCAACGCAGCAGCCTCGCGCGATTGCATCAACAAAAATTTGCAACGATTAATATTTAAAACACATAAAATATAATTTAGAAAGTAAAAGAAAAATATTCAAAATGGAAGGATTGAATGAGAACCTGAATGACGAACTTTCTCGAAGACCACTCGCCATAGAAGTTCTAAAATGGACAAAATTTTCTGTCAAGGGTAAGATTATAAATCAAAAGTATACCCTTTGTGGCCTGAATCCTGGCCAACCTCAATATAAGAAACATTTTGAAAAAAATCAAGATGCAAAAAATCCTTAATGAAAATCCAAAAAATACCCTCTCTGCTGAAATTATGATGAAGACAAGAGACGCCAGACAAACAAGGACAAAGGGATTACAAAGTTGGGATTAAATTTTGTTAATTATAACTGTCCTTTTTAATGACATTTTTAAAAAATATTTTTTTATGTGCATGATTTACAATACTTTCCATTTTTTCTATCAATGAAATTAAAACCAATTTTTTTTTGTTGCTTAAATTATTTAACCATGTATTTTTTTCATAGTTGAAAATTAAGGTAAAAATATGAAGTTAATTTTTTCATATTCTTTGCTCTAATAAATTTTTATTTTATCTTATCTAATTTTTTTGAAAAATCTTTAACAAAGCCATCTCTAAGATATTAATACAAATATAATCCTTTAGTATATTGAATGAATTCTTTAATTTTTCATCACCATGCTTCACTCCAAATAACATGCTATAAGGCATTCTGTAAAAAGTAAAATGTACTGCGCTATTTTAATGTCAGAATCAGCTGCATATTTTATATAAGAGAATATTAAGTTAATTTTTTCATATTCTTTGGTCTAATAAATTTTTATTTCATTTTATCTAATTTTTTTTGAAAAATCTTTATCAAAGCCACACACACACACATCTAAGATATTAATACAAATATAATCTTTTAGTATATTGAATGAATTCTTTAATTTTTCTTCATCATGTTTCACTCCAAATAATGCTATAAGGCATTCTGTAAAAAGTAAAATGTACTGCACCATTTTAATGTCAGAATCAGCTGCATATTTTATATAAGAGAATATTAAGTTAACTTTTTCATATTCTTTGGTCTAATAAATTTTTATTTCATTTTATCTAATTTTTTTTGAAAAATCTTTAACAAAACCACACACACACACACATCTAAGATATTAATACAAATATAATCTTTTAGTATATTGAATGAATTCTTTAATTTTTTTATCACCATGTTTCACTCCAAATAACATGCTATAAGGCATTCAGTAAAAAGTAAAATGTACTGCACCATTTTAATGTCAGAATCAACTGCATATTTTGCATAAGAGAATATGAAGTTTTGCCGTTGCAATTAAATATTTGATGATACAGATAGAAACATTATTCATGCAAATGTGATGTTGTGTGACTTGACTCTATTGCACATTAAAAAGAACACATGTTAGACCATTAAAATAAAACAGCTTATATTTCTATCATAATTTGAAGTTTAAGAATACTTTGTTGAAGGAAGCAGGAATATCAAGTTATCCACTTGATTTAATTGTGATTAAACACAACCAATGACCCCAGCAAACTAGGTGGTCACCCAAGATGTTAGTAAACAGTAATTGATAATGACCTGAATAATGTTACTAAAGCACATTTTCATTTTAGTAAATTCAAAAATTATATTGACTAAAACATAATAAAGTTTTCTAATTTTTGCAATTAAATTGTTCTCAGAAAATGGATTTATTTTATAAAAATATTTCGTTACAGAATTTTGAAAAAAAGGTACCTTCCCACTACAATCAAACAATGCATTTTCAACCCCAAATTGGTATATTTTGGCTTGCTACTTTTTGCACACCTTTGTTGCGATAATAGAGTTGCATGCAGAATCCTTACGCTCAATGCACTAGCAAAGCTACTAGATTTCTGCTCCAAGTAAGGCCAAAGGATGTTTCTAAGTTAAAGAATCTAACCCAGTACTCTCTAGAGCGCCCCAGGTATCAAGTGCATGATGAACCAGGAGGAACTGGTTTGTTTTGGTTGTTTTGGAACTGCACAAATAAAGTAGGATACATTGAGTATGTGATGCTTGCTGCATCTGAAATGGTCACTGGGAAGAAATTTTTAACTTAAAAAAACATCCTGCGTCTTCATTAACATTACATTGTAAGATCCCCTAAGATCCCCCAGATCATTAGCGGTAACTTTTTTTCCCACGCCATGGGTCACAGGAGAGAGCAGGTGCCTCAGCGGGAAGTCCTCATTAAAACGCCGCCAAAGGGAGCTGGATTCCAGCTGGCGCCCGCGGTCTGCTCTTGAGTGGACGTGATGAAAAGGGTAAATTATCTCGAACCTGAGAAACCGCTGGCGACGAAAGGACAAGCCCAGAAAAGGTAAGGAGCCAATAAGGGCCCGCTAAGGTGGACTCCACTTACAAAAGTGACGTGGATTTGTGGAGAGGTTTTTTCTGGGCCGTTCCCCCAGGAGGAGGACGAGAGAGAAAAAAAGGAAGGTGCGAGGGAAGAGAAGACGGAGATTTTTGGAAGGCGTCTTAGGAAGAGGACAGAGACGAGCGAGGGCTCGATATTCTTGGTAGTAACAAGATAGACTTGGGTCACTGAGACCTCAAGTCCGGTCGACGGAGACCAACTTCATTCTTTTAGGCCACTCGTAGAAGTGGGCCTGTTTGTTTATGTGAGCACTGTAATCTTCTGTACCTGAACTGTCAATATGTATGTAATGATTTCATCTTATTTAATCAAGATATATTATCTAATCAATATTCAATAAAAACTCTTGCACGCACGTGCTAGAAATAAGAGTATTTCTTGGCTCTGGACCTTCCTCCCCGGAGTCTTTGGCTCTCCTAAACGTTACAACATTACACCACCTGCATCCCCCGTGTTTAGAGTCATTTAGCTCCTTTCTGGTTTGGATGGATGGAGGTGAATTTCATTTTTTTAAGAAAGGACAATAACAAATAACAGGTACAAAAACAAATAATGATGAAAAAAGAAACATGCACTGGACAGAACAACATAGAAAACAAAGCAAAATAGAAAAAAAGAAGTAGAGGGGGGAAAAAAAGAGAGTCATAAGTAGCCGGAAGTGTGTGTCAGTCTGGGTGGATGCTTGCTCAACGATTATCCTCTACAATGAGAATGTTCTCATCACATATGAAGCGCATTAGGAGTCGAAGTCGGGTTCTTGACAAGTTATTCGTGAGAATGTTTTCAAACCACTGTGATTTAAGTGACACTGTAGGAGTTTGGAAATGCCAGGAGAGGGTAAACCGACATTTTGTGGCATAGTGCATTGGATCCCCTTTTCCTCCCCACGAGCAGTTGTCATGTGTTCGAAGATTGAAGCAATGAAGGGAAGGGCCCGTGTCCTGTAACGAACATTATATCTTCTCTATTCCATCCTAGTGGCTTGTTTGAGACCCTAGGCACTATACCGTGTGTACTGCGGCCAGTTGCTCCGTTATAACAGTTGTCTTGCCAGATGCTTAAAGCAAGAAGTCAAAACCTAAAAGCTTCACTAGCGCAATGAAAGTAGACATAGTGGAAAACATTGCAAGAGTAGCAAAAATGTGGTTGAGTTACAGATGTGAGAAAAGACAACTATCACCAGGAAATGAGCAATGCATCGCTCTTAGAAAATTCAGCAAGACAAAATAGGTACCAAGTGGTGCGGTCAATGGCGGATCGTCCATTAGGGTTGGAGCACCCCCTGAAATTATTTTTAAAAGTGGTTTTTTTTCGTTATGATTCTTATTTGGTCATTTGTCCACATCGAGTGTTCGATAAACAACAAAAACAGGAAAAACTAATAATGAAAACTAAGACAAACCAGCGGGAGTGTTCTCCCCTACACTTTCTCGTATACTCCTAACGCATGTAGGGAAAAAAATAAGCTAAAACCCATAACGGAGTGGAGATTTAAAAAAATAAGTGAAATTGAGTCAGTTCCCCACATAAAAGTTTCGAATCTGCTTTATTCCCAGAACGCAACAAGTTTCTCCAGCATACGTTGAAACGACAAAACAAACGGCAATAAAATAATCCGAGCAGGATCAGAATTCTCCAGAAGGGAGGAAAAGGAGCCAAAAGGGAAGAAAAAAGCACCAAGCAGGAGCCGCTGATTATCATGCACAGAAGATTGCGTCCAGTACGCATGCGTGTGGAGGTAACGAATTTGTTTCAAAAGTAAAATTATACAGACTGATAGACAGTCAACCCATTGACGGATTTGACCCAAAATTGTATACGGATCTACATTCACAGCGATAAAACTGTGTACCAAATTTTATCCATCTAGCTATTCAAGTTTTTGAGTTATAGTGTTCACATGACTTCGGACATACAGACTTCCCGTTGACGGAGTTTGTCCAAAATTTGATAGAAACCTACAAATTATGTGCAAAGACCACATACCAAATTTCATGCCCGTAGTTCTAATAGTTTTCGAGTTATCGTGTTCACAAACAGACATAATTCCAAAATTGTGTTTTTCGGACTCGGGGAGGTCTAAAACGTGGAGATTCGTCAAAATCTCGAGTTCTAATTTTTTGACGATTACAATACTTTCTCTTTGTATACTTCGTATACGAGAAAGTAAAATAGAACACCAAAAATGACCGATTAGTAGGAGGTAAAAGGCGAAAACTTAAAATTCCATTTGTTGAGTTTCGCCGTGGCTCGGCCGTTCTCACTGCAGCCCAGGTTCGGCCCATGGCCAAATGTGTGATGCTGCTTTTTTTTTTATCCCTCCCTCCTCTAAGACTGGCCTTTGTTCTCTTGATATGTTTTTCCTCACTTTGTCTTGTTCGCTGTTATTGAATTATGGTTTCGATTTGATGTTGCTCCGACGGTAACTCCTCTGTTTTAATAGAAATTCTTCATTTTTGTTAGAAGTCCCTCATAGGTAAAAGATACGTCGATAATTTTAAAAAATACAATTCAAATATCTATCCTATTAAAATTCGAAGGTAAACAAAAATATGCATCTATGTCTTTCTATCTTCTCACGAACCACTGAATCCTGAAACTAGCCGTAAGTACCAAAAGATGGAAAATAATCCAAGGAATCCATTTCGACTATTTAAAATCCGAAATTATAATTAGTTAAAAAGATATTAATTAAAAACGTCAAAATGAATGAATTGACGCGCTGCCATCTATTGGCAGCACGGTGAATTCATTCACGGCGGATTCTTTTTCTCCCTATTATTAGTTTTCGCATCCGATGTTGATTTTTTTTTTTTATTTAGCGGAAGTTGGTATTTCTTTTTGAGCGATCTTCTGTGTTTGGATTTATTAACAATGGAAAAAAATCGTTTTCATGCTTTTTTCTTTCTTTTTTTGTATTAAAGTATTTAACTTCGTAACGTTTGTTAGGGAAAGTAAGTGACAATATTTGTTGATTGTAGAGGAAAACGGAGGCGGTACATATGAAAATATATGGATCCCCAGGTCTCACGTGACCTCACTTCTCTCCGCTCGGGAATATCCTATTATTCGTGAGAGCCCGTGCAACGCCGGGCCACACAGCTAGTTTACATTTAAAGATTTTGGGCCATTTAGTTTAAAAATTGCATTCCCTGTAGAAAGAGTTTTTGCAACACTGCTCGTTTCTGAGCTGCCACTAGGTGTGGTTATAAAGGAAAAGTAGCAAAATAAATAGATAAGTAGAATAAGGAGCACTGATGACATACAGTTGCAACTTGCAATACTCACATTATCTCCCCTGAGGGCACTGATAGCTTCTAAACCATTTTCAGTAATATGCCGCTGTAGCTCCCGTATCAGAGCTTCAGCTGCACCAGGGATGGATTTCCACAAGAGATACAAATTCCGCAAATCTGAAATATAAGAGTGGAAGCATTAAATTCAAAGAAAAAATTAAATAAAATCACACAAAAGTTTGCATCTTGAGTAGAATAACGTTCTAATTTTTACTTTCTCGTTTACGAAGTATTATACAAAGAGAAAGTGTTATAATCGTCAAAAAATTCGAACTCGAGATTTTGACGAATCTCCACGTTTTAGACCTCCCTGAGTCCGAAAAACACAATTTTAGAATTATGTCTGTGTGTCTGTCTGTGAACACGATAACTCGAAAACTATTAGAGCTACGGGGATGAAATTTGGTATGTGGTCTTGAAACATAATTTGTAGGTTTCTATCAAATTTTGGACAAAATCTGTCAATGGAAAGTCTGTCTGTCTGTATGTCCGAAGTCATGCGAACACTATAACTCAAAAACTTGAATAGCTAGATGGATAAAATTTGGTACACAGTTTTATCGTCATGAATGTAGGTCCGTATAAAATTTTGGGCCAACTCCGTCAAAGGGTTGACTGTCTGTCGGCCTGTATAATTTACCATTGAAACCAATCCGCTATCTCCAAGCTCATGCGTACGGAAGCAATCGTCTGTGCTCCCGAAAGGAGCGAATTACGTCAGTTTGTCCTTGAGACGGCAAAAGTGAAACCTAGCAGTGTGCGATAAATGCGTTTTAATCGGAACGCATCTCTTTGAATTCTTTTACTTCGATATTTTTCAATCACTATAATGAAAAACCTTTCGATAGTCATTGGATTCTGGATAACAATAGGTTCGAATTTTTTTAGCCACGCGGGGGAAGGAGGAACGGCACCTTTTGGGGGAAGTTTACGAGAAAGTTTAGGGGAGAACACTCCCGCTAATTTTTAACAAAATACCAGTTTTCCATCAAAATAAATAAATAAGTTACATGTTACGTAATAACTTGATCATTAAAATACTTACTAATTCATCAATTTCAAGAAATTGAATGGTGAATGCTTTTTTCCAATTTTTCAAAAACATTTTATAGTTTAAGAATTATATTGAATTTTAATGCTTTTCAACTTACAACACTTCCTTCTTTTCAAAAAGGAAAAACAGAAGATCATTGAAAACGAAATCAATTCAACTAAAAGTTCTTAAATTGTGGGAAGAAAAATATAGGCCAGAGATTTTCACGGGCCATGTCTTCGGACTCTTTCGCATTTGTAATCAAATATAATTAAGAAAAGAATTTCAACTTATAATTTCATCATTATTATTATTATTATATATTCCAACTTTTTAGCTCTGACAAAAACTTTCACACAAAAGTGGGGTGCTGAAATTTTTTCCACACTAAAATGGACCACAAGTTGGAAAAATTGAAGAATCCCTAAACTAAAAAACTTAAAGGACCAAAGAAAAAAAAGTCCCCTTCGACAAGCAGGAAGGCAAATGTAGATTCCTTTAATTCGGAGATATAAGGAAAAGAACATTTCAACCTCTATTTTCATAAGAACTAGAGATGCAAGAATGAAAGAGAGTGGAAGAGACTGCAAATGGCGAGAGTTTCTTGGGGAAACTTGCTTAGGTTGAAAGGTACTTTAAGGTAGGGGGAGGGAGGAAAAATCACTTTTCAGTTCATAACTTCTAAACAATTGCAGCTATCAAAAAATTTTAAATACAAAAAATGTTATTTATGAGAAAGCAATAATTCGCCTAATTTGAATTTTCTTTCTATTTTCAATTGTAAAGGAATTATGGGGAAATGAAAATTTCAACCCTCCACCATTTTCAACCACTTTGAGCTGGATAGCCCATCTACGAACCCATCCGAGATTTTTACTATCCTTACAACATATCCCACGATGGTTAAAATCAAATCAAAATTACTCCAGTTATCGTGTTCACAAGATAACATGGGCAAAAGAGTTATATATATACAGGTTGGGCGAAAAGTCTACCAAATTTCGATATGGGCACCTTTCATAGCTCGTGTCACATCTAGGCGATACTCGATCTCATTCCACGTGCTTGTCAACATGGATTATTGATGATGGGGCAACTCCTAATTCAATGGAAGCCGTCTTGTTGATTTCGTAGGAGAACGAGTAAAAGCTTCACGTATTCGTTCGACATCGCTATCACTGGTGGATGGTCGATCACTTCTTGGTTTATCCAGAACACTACCAGTCTCTAGAAATTTCTTATGCCAGGACAAAATGCTGTTCAGACTTGGAGGTGGTTTATTAAATTTGGTATGAAAGTTACGTTGCACTTTTACAATTGGTTTGCTTTCAAAATACCAACCGACACAATTCGCCTTTTCACTGGGAGAGGTCATTTTAAGAATGACGCAATTTGCAAACGAAGCGAAGAAATGGCATTCGAGAACAAGAATTCCAGTATCTGGATTTTTGATTCTGTGGCGCCCTCTTTTGGCATCAGTTCGAAATTGTCTTTTGTTCGGCCATATTTTCTTAAATGTGTCAAGGACTTTTCGCCCACCCTGTATATATATATATAAATAAAATTTTGAACTAAGGGTGGTTTTGGGTTCTAGGGGCCATGATCGGTGAAGATCTACAGAAATTTTCCGGAAGTCGCGGTCGTGTCATGAGAATCATTGTAATAGGTAGAGACTACATGTAATAAATAAAAAAAAGTAATATCTAGTAAGTAGTAAAATCTACATAAAAACAAAAAAAAATCATAAACAAACCAAAAAAAACGCAAAAAACAATGCAATAAGCTGATCTAAATAAAACACCGATAGTTTCAATAGGGATAAAAATTATATAAGAATAAACAAAAACGGAGAATAATAAAAATTATATAAAACACAAACGCAACGAATGCACATAAATGCTGCAATTCTAGGAGTGTTGTGGTAATATATTAAAAATCAAATTTCAATGGAGACACAAAAGGATGGAAAGTATTTCAGTAAAAAAGAACGGATGCTTCTTCAGGGAAGGTGAAATCCGTGCTAACTATCCACAAAATAATTAGAAAAATCCCAACACTTTCTGCGAACAGCGTTAGCTAAAAGTTAATAGAACACTGTCTTCACGTCGAGTGTTAGGGTATACAAAAAGCCAAACAAAATTGACTAAGAATTAAGAATGTACATACCGTAAAATGGGGAGATGCAAGCAGCATGGAAGAAAGCACAGAACTGAATGCTTCGGTTCTGTGCCTTCTTAACTGAACGCCAAACCAGTTATTGTTGTTGCCAAACAGAGGAAAAAAAGGAGAAAAAGTCCTTGCCGATAGCCCCTAATTCACTGCTTGAGATATCGTCGCACAAAGTTTTCGGGAATATCATTTTTTAAAAAGTTAATCAAATAAAAGCTTTGATTGTCTCGATTTCGAATTTTCATTTGAACAAATAGATTTAATATGAGAAAATTGAGTGAGAATTGTGTTTTTATAAATCTTAATAGAAATATTAGAAGACCAATAAGAAAGTTGGTTGACACTAAAATTAAAATCTTTTCTATTGTCATACATATCGATACAAAAGTTATTAACAATATGTTTAATATCCAGATCTAAAAAATTCGCTTCAAACTGATTACTGTTTGTTTGTTTAAGAAGCAAGGCTGAAGGATAAATATTTTCCCACGTATTATTAAAAATTACATGACTAATTAAAACAATAAGATCATCTACATATCTGAAAGCCTGAGAATGGAAAGGAAATAATTCTTTTCGAAATAATGAAGGAAAAGGTTAGTTGTAATAGAAGAAAAAGAAGATCCTTGTGGAATGCCATGAGATTGGAGAAAAACATTTTCCCCATTGTAAATAAAACTATTAAATATGCAAAAATTACATAATTTATCCCAATACAAAAAAAGCCTCAAACGAAATATTGAGAATATTTTTGTAATCAAAAAAGTAGGAGGTAAGCACCTCTCGAAGAGTGACTAAAGAAATGCTTGTGAAAAGATCTTTGAAGTCGAAAGACTCAATAGAAAAAATACTGTCTTTGTTATTGTGAATCGATTTATTATTGATAATGATCCAAGTGAAACCTTCTGAACAGAATATATTAAAGTTTAACCTAATATTAAAGTTTCGAAAGAAAAATACGTGAATACACCTAATCTCACAACACTTACAAGCGTTTAAGCAAAAAACAATTTTAAAAAATTTAATAAATCGAATTCTTAGTGTGGTCCCATCTGTTTTGGATAAGCCAAGTTCACTGTATAAACATTCTGGATTAAATATATATATATATAGTTAACTGTAAATATGAAGGTTATTTATATGTACTAAAAGTTAATAACCTTGAAGGGCTGTTTTTTGCTGAATAACATCTATATAGATAATTTTCTAAAACCTTACAAAGTGTGAAATTGATTTTCAGTATTCACTTAGAAGGTATTTTGTTTGCACTAGTAATAAAGGTACTTACGTATTAACACCACCGAGGCTACAGATTTGGCGGTTTTTAAGTGCCGCCAAATTTGGCGGTTTTTGTACTTACGTATTAACGCCAATTTGGCGGTTTTTGTACTTACGTATTAACGCCAATTTGGCGGTTTTTAAGTGCCGCCAATTTGGCGGTTTTTGTAAACAAGATTGCTCTTTATTGGCGCATTACCGCCAATCTGTAGCCTCGGTGGCATTAATACGTAAGTACCGTAATAAATCTTTTAGGAACGCTAAGTTAGAATTTCAGACAACATAATTGATAGAAAACTTCACAGATTTTGCATCAGAGACATAACTAAACACAAAGAAGTTCTCACGTGTATACCTTTTTCATTTTCCTCTTGGACCATTCTCTTGCATTCACCGTTCAAGAACTGGAATTGATCAGCTACCATGCGCTGCCTGCATTCTTGAGTCACGCTGCTATACGAGCTAGGGTGCAGATATTTGCGACTCCGAAAATCTTCTTCGTCCAACTTTTGAAGAACCTAGAGATGTATTTAAAAATGGCATTTTAACTAGATAACGACATAAGCCTCAATAATAATATTAAAAGTCATAAACAGAAATAAGTAATTTCCTTTTTGAAAAGATCCAACTGAATTTCTATTAGAATAAATTGTAAATAAAATTGGACTTGAATAGAGCAGATGATTAAAAAAATTGATTTTTTTTTTTCAATTATAGATTAGAAATCTTACCTTCTCCATGTATTGCGAGCAATCATTTTCTTGGAGTAAGCGGCTAGCTTCCAGCTGATAATATTCGCCCGTAGATTTTAGAAAAGGATTTTCAAAAATCTCCCGATACAGCTGAAAACAAAACCTTTTGTTAAAAATTCTGGATTTCAAAATTAATATTTCAATGCCTCAATTTGCAGTTTAAAATTTTTGCAAGTGTATAAAACGAATTAAGTTCTCTCTCCTTTGCAAAGATAACTATACCCCCAGAAGCTGTTTTCCGTACAGGTGCAAGTGGTACTTGTCTTGTGACATCAAAATCGTGGTACATGCATCGTGGAAAAACATGCACCACAGTGGTAAGCCAAGAGTGAATTTGTGGCGTCGAGTTGTGGGAGAGGCCACAAAACAATTTTGTGCTCATGGCTTTCGATATTGTCAAAATACATTAATGTATACTCCTAAGTTTAATTTTATTTTATGAACAATAAAGTGATTTATTTTTAGGGTATCTGAATTTCAAATGCCAATTCAGAAAAATAATAATAATAATAACAGAGTTTGCAGGGCTTGTAAATTTCTAGTAATTCCAGCTTTTCTTACCCCAAACTTTTACATAACATTTGACAATCACCTATAATGACAAAATCAAAGCATACATGCCAACATTGGAAAGGTTGCTGTCCGTAGCAGAAGGTCTACGACGGTGGCAGACGCGTGCGCGCGCGCACACGGGAACAGGCTTGTGTCAAAATTTTCAAAACAGACATCAAAACATCAAAACCAGGAAAAACAACAACAAAAAAAAACACATCAAAACCAGGTCATAAAAGTAAAACCAAAACAACAAAAAGGAACAAAACGCCAAAGTCCGGACACGTCATCAGCAAGGGAAATCCCGAACGGGCGTATATATAAATAAATTCGGTGTTTTCTAAACACAAACTCTAGCAATAATGCTAAAAAGAGTTTGTTTCCCCGGAACACCGAACAAAAAAAAAGTTTGAAACAAGGAAACAAAGCAAAAAGCCCAAGTCCAATTGAAAAAAAAAAAAGCCTATGTCCATTTGAAATAAAACACATAAAACCCAACCTCAAAACCAACAATGCGAAGCAAAAATGAAGAAAAAGGTGTCAGAACTCACCCAATAATCCACATAAGGAGAGACAAAGGATACAGGTGCAGTAGCACGCGGCACGAACAACGTTCAAAAGTGCTGACGTGAACTCGGTATTTCTTTGATTAAAACTAATTCTTAATTTTTTATTGCATTTGTTTGTTTTTGTATATGTTTGTATATATATGCAATAATAATTCTGTTGGTGTAGTCGTTAAGTAATGGACAGGCCGAGTAAATAACTATCTTTCATTTATTATCAATATATGGGAGAGTGGCGGAATATACGTACATCTCCTATGAAAGTTTCAAGTCAAAAGAGAGCGAAAAATCCCTGCGTTCTCTCAGATAGGGGATTAACATATATATACTTTATCAAAGTGAAGGGAATATTAGCTATTTTTAGCAAATTACGTATGCGTTTTAGGGAAAGGTCTGGCGCCAATAAGACGTTCCTGTGGGCACGTGGAAGCGATTAAAATATTCTTTTAATAATAAATATGCCAAAATGCTTGATTTAATATACCTCCAGCGCGGGAAATAAAACGAAACTGGAGTTTAAGAAAAGTGATTTTAGTATACATTAGTTTTGTACTAAGATTTTAAAATATATAATATTAGAATTTAAAGTTAAATTTAAAAAAAGTGAGATTATTACATATATATATCACTATTATTAGAAGAATTAGAAATAATTATATGCCATTTTTCAAAAACATGAAATGTAGGGGAAAAAGTCTGGATAGTAATGTCAAGGAATGCAACTGATACCTTCTAACAGTTACATATAAATACCATTAACTTCAACTAATTCCATTTAAAAGTCGACAGATGAAATAGTAAACAAAAAATAAATTAAAAATCCACAACAATTCACAAATAAAAAGAAAAGAATGTTTCTAAGTAAAATGTTGATTGAATTTTTTGATCCAATTTTGATCAGTGTATCACAACCTCAAAATTAAATAATAATCTATAAAAGGAAACACTAAGATGGAGAAAAATCCATTTAAAATGGTTATTCTATAAGTTTCAATGACAACTTTTTAGTCAAGATTATCGCAACATTCTCAAGCTCATATTATTACTTGTTAGCAAATAAAATTAAAACATTTAAAGAAAATTTAGAAAGATTTTATGATTAAAATTATTTATTCACTATTCATTTGTATCCAGATCTTGTTACCATCTAAAAGCATGTAAGTGCAATATCAGACATGACAACTACAGTCAAACTTGGATAATTCGAAGTTGAAGGGGCCAGAGAAAAAGTTCGAAATATCCAAAAATTCGAATTACATATATTCTCTCAAACAGAAGAAACTGCACTTCTGGAGAAAAAAGGGGAAGAAAAGCTTCTATCCTTTCAACCCGCAATGAAATAGATTCTCCTGCCGAAGGGGTGTGGCCAAGTCTTTTCTCGGAAAATGCAGACAGGCTTTGGATGACTAATCAATATTAAATGCAGAAGGGAGGGGAGAGGGTAACAATAGAGGGTGGACAGAAAAATCCTCGGAAATCCCCACATAGTGACATTCCAACCCCAGCTTTTCTTTTCCTTAGAAAGACCGTTAAAATAAATCATGTACCTCAGTTGAGAAAAGTCTCAGGAGCAATTTTTACCGTAATATTTTAAGGACAATCGTACGAAAAATTCGAATAATCCGAAATTAAATTCGAATTATCCACGATTTTTTAACATTATTTTAATACAGAATTTTAGGGACCGAGCAAAAATTTCGAATTATCCAGAATTGACTGTACTAAGGATTCTCCGTAATTACCACTGGTTCTATCGAAAATTTCCGCAAACTAAGAATAAGATTAAAATTTCTACGGAAAGGAGTTCCCCCCCCCTCCCCTTGTGCGCAGTCGTTTTATGAATCAAGTGCAATTTTTATATATGCCTGGGATAATATTTGCTCCCCCCCTCCAGTATCATGATTAAATTTTGTAATCTTAGGGCATTAACTTTTTAAATATTTTTATTCTTAGACGTTAAATCTTGATGGTGTTGGAGATCATTCCTAGCAAATTTATTAATTCTAATGTTTACAATAATATATCTTGGAAAAGCTAAATAGATTTCAGATATTTATTCAATCTTTTATTAATATTAAGTATTTATCACTATTTTGTGTAATGCAGGCTTTTGAAGTGTACAGGTTTCTTGAATAATAATGCAGTAGTTTTTCAAATTTCTTTCAACATTTCATGTTTTTGAAAAATATTATATGATTATTTCTAATTCTTCTAATATTAGTAATATACATATTTCTTGTAATATTTGTTTAGATAAGATATTTATCTTAAGGGGACATACGACTGTTAAACCTCGAAAATTATATATATATATATATATATTATTTCCCTGTCTTTTCTGAACAATTTAAAACAATCCACGTTAAAAAAATTCCCATAATTATGAAAGTTATGAAGGAAAATGTATCAGCTCTTCAACGTAAGCGTTGAATATGGCCATAAATTTAAAGTGCTATATATATATATTTTATTTTGCGTGCACAATATCTCAAGAACTATTGAATATTTTTACATAAAAATTTTACCGAATATGTATTGTGCTATGTTCTACAAATTGAAACAGTTTTGTACATATTTTCTCCAAAAAAGTTTTTTGGGGTGTTAGAAAAATTGAAATTTTAACAATTTTTAATATTTTATTTTAAATTGGTATCTAAAATAGAAATTAAATTTAAATGTTAATAAATTATGGCTCACTTTCTTAAACAGACTGTTTGGATTGCTTAGATACCCAAAATATTGTGTTTAGACCAATATTTTATCCTCAATCATGCGTGCAAGGTGACTCTCTCATTTTTTCTTCAAAAATAATACCCATATTTATTACTCTCTCAAAAAATGCATACCAATATAAAGGTTTGAAAATATGTGTACTATAAGAGAAAAAACAGATATTTTTCTAAAAAAAGAAGCGAGTTTGTGAATTTCATTGTTTCAGAGATATAATATATCGAATTTGACAGTTTCTCCCATTTTTTCGAGGTTTAAGAGTCGTACGTCCTCTTAAAAATAGAAATTCATAATTACTTAAAATATGATGAAATATATAAATCCAAAATTTTGATACAAGTTTGTTTCCGTGCGTGTGTGCACACGTTTTCTGCTACCCTCGTAGTCCTTCTGCTACGAACTACAAGGGTAGCAGAAGGACTACGAGAGGCCACCTTTCCAATGTTTGCATGTATGCAATATGAGTGCAACTGATTGATTGCTTAAAGGAGTTCATGGGATTTTCAGCTGCAAAGGTTATTATCGCCTATTCATTACAAAATTCTTTTCAGTCCGCTTGAAAAAACAAGGGAAAATTTCCATCAAAAGATGGATTAAACTATTGCCGATCTAATTCGGTCAAGACAAAAAAAAAGGCGCCCTACTAAGTAAAGTTTCCATCTTCTTTTTTCATTGCAAGTGATGACATCTATTGTTACTTAATAGTAGATCATTCCGATAGCCAAATGGCATACTATAATTTTATAAAACTTTTTTTATAGTAAAAGTTTTCTTGATCTTTTTCAAAAATATTACAGTTACTAATGATCTGAGCTACAAGTTTCCATCTTAAATATCATTGCTGTTGCTGTAATCTAAATTTATTGTATTAATTTTTGAGGCAATAATTTCTTTTAAAAAAATTTCTTTTATATTCTTCCATAAATTTTGAAACACATTAAAATAATTTAAACATGTTAAATAAAAAATTTAATAAGTGGCACTTTAATTCTATTCTAATAAATATTCTATTTAAAATATTTTTCTTGATTGGGGGGGCGCGGGGTGAGGGCTGGACTGTTGTCGGCTAATATAGCAGAGCTGAAACAAAAGTTTGCTTCAAGCATAAAATTTCCAGAGACAACTCTGCCTGCACTATAGGGAAAATACAATGAACAAAGAAAAATTATGCAGACAAATATATATATTATATATAAACTATATTTAGAAATAGATTGCATCTTTAATTTTAAGAATTGCATCTTTAATTTTAAGAATTGCATCATATTATTTAAAGTATATTCTCATACTAAAATAAGTTACTATAATGATTTTAAAAAAATTAAATTTATAGTTTAATCTATTAATGATGATTTTGTATAGAATATATAACCTATTTTAGTTATAATATTTTCACTATAAATGCGGAACTGTATTTGTATATAGCTCTTGGCTTTATAACTGCTATGACTTTGAATTGGGAAGCATTTAGTTATTTTCTCATTCTTTTGTTGAAATATTTTGAAGATTTATTCCAATGCCTTTTGCTTTTTCCCACCAATTGGCCTTCGCAGAAGATTGGCGCCTCTAAAATCGAATTTAATGCGACATAATCGATTCCTAAGATCGATTGGCATTTGATTGTTGGAATTCCAAATCTGGGTTTTCTTTTTCATAGTAATAGTTTATAATGTAATTATATTTCTGTATTTCATGGTATGATTATTAATTAGGTAATATTATTTTATAGTTAATTTTAATTATTGGTTTAATAGGTGTATATGGTGAAAATGTTATTTGAGTTTTAATTGTTTGTAAAATATTTGACTATTATATATAAATATACCTATACACAATATAGCAGCATAAGGCAGATACTTAGCTGTATGATATTAAAATAGAAGAGTAAAATTGAAAAAAGCTAGAAAATAATTACTTCTAAATTGTCATTCTTTTTGTATTCTTCTACTTGAACAAATGATTGGATAACACCATGAAAAACAGACTGATTAGGGCAAACACCATGTCGATCTCTAAAATATAATAACATATTTAGAGGGTTATATTTTGAAATTAGGAAAAAAAAATAAATAAATGAAACTAGAAAAATGATACAATAGCTTAAAATTGAAAATTGACAATAAACTAAAAATGAACATTTAATTGTTTCGACATCAGAGATACATAAATATTTACATATGAGGAAAATACTTACAGCCGCATGCCATCTAGAAGTAGATGCACTAATTTGCTTTGCAACGTCTCCATGATGTTTCTTTTCCATGTTTCTAAGCCTAACTAAATAAATGAAATGATTCTATGTATTATCGTTAAACACAACTAAAGGCAACATGAAACAACATCACTATTTTACACATGATTATTCCTTTTTTATTTTTAAATTATACATCTCTACAAAATTAATACTTTAACAATAGAACTTAAAAGTATTTTTTTCGTACCTCTCCAATTTCTATCATAGGGTCTCTTGACTCATTTCCTTCATATTTCCTGTCTGCTGCATTGAATGTCTGTCTTTTGATAAACTGTGTATTTAAATACCTATGAAAGACAAAATACATTCTTGAAAAACTTGATGAATATTTCCAGAGCAAATTTTCAAATTATCTTTTTTAACTTAACACAACTGCAATGGCCATTTATAATTAAATAATCAAAACATTGAAATTTGCTACTGCAACCAAACTATAAAGAAAAAACTTAAGGAAATGTCTTTATGGCCAAAATAAATATTCTTTCGATATGCAAGTATCAACCTCAATATATACATGTAGGATATTACCCGTAAAGAATAATTTAATCACTGTATAAAGAAGGATGCAAGAGCTAGATTAATTTTTTTGGCGATAGATGGAGCCAGAGTTTGGTCTGTACGAACTACGAGCAGCGCCCTCTTTTTTCCCAACAAAACCCGACTGCACGCTGAGAGCAGCGCAGCACATCGCAGGCAGCCGAAATGTTAATACCTCTCTCAAACCCTCTGTTGTAAATCAGATCAGTCTTGGCGCAGTTAAGCCATCGATCTTCCCAGTATGGTAACTATGTCCGATCTCACTTTCCTTATGGCTCTATAAATCTCTAATACCGTAATATTCTTAACCCGTAACATCTATCCCTCATTAATCTAGCTCCATTAGTTAAATATGACTTCATGCAAATTCTCAACACTCTCGTAAACTTTCTATGTACATACCTCTTTCCCCCCTGTAAATTCTCCCTATAGTATTTAAATAAATGTTTTGTATTTAACTTGAAGTCTACTCATTTATTTTATGTAATATTTTGTTCCAAATTTAATGCAATAAAAACCCTTAAATCCCCTAGACATAAACCCGATCTATTTACCCCTTAAAGGTAACCCTTCCGTTGGTCTTTTGTTCATTGAACGGAATCCACACATACATATTTACAACACATGGGGGAATAAAGAATAACGGTCTAAATTAAATACTAAAGAAAATTTCTGTACACATTTTTAAATAAGCACCAAATTGTAAAATAGAGAAAACCTTTAAAAAATTACCAATAGCAATAACTTATTGACATTATATCAAAATAAACGCTTTTTATTCGAACAAAGCCCCGAATTTCATAACTGCCCCACAATGTTATTTTAAAATATTAGATAAAGTGTTAGAAAAATTTTACTGAGTGCAGAAATTTTAATTCTAAGCATCAACTTAAAGCTATCAAACATTTAACACTTTTAAAGAAGTAAAGAAGAGAGAATTATATATAATATCTAATAAAAAATTATTCATGACTTATACTGAAACATAAAAAATATAATATTTTTTATCACAAACACAAATATTCTACTTTCTAAGCACTTTTATTCAACTTTACTTGCTTCTTGTTAGTAATTATAAGAGAAGTTTGAAATTAGTTGGTAACTAATAGAAAATTATTCATGACTTATGATAATACATAAAAAAATCTAATGGCATTTTTTATAATAAGCACAAATATTTTACTTTCTAAGCATTTTTATTCAACTTGACTTGCTTCTTGTTAGTAAAGATGGAATTTTATAATGATATTTCACTATCTTTCTCATGTGCGAGTTTTGAAAATTTATACATTTTTCTATTCTTGATAACAACGGAATATTTTAATGATTTCAGAACTCAATAATAGAATAATAAATTTTTTAAATAAAAAAAATCTGCTTTTTAGTACACAAATAAAAGTGTGTTTTGAAGAAATTGTTTAAATTCGTTTCATGGTATGTGTACAAGTACAATTTGGTGTTCAGCATGCAACTGACTGAATAGAACACATATCATCAGCCATAAAATAAGAATTTAACACATTAAAAGTAGGAATTAACAAATGTAAAATCAACCAGCGGGAGTGCCCCCCCCCCCTAAACCTTCTCGCATAGTCCTTAACAAAGGTGTCATTTCCCCGCACCCTCGCTCGTATGGTATTGTGGAACTTGCGCACAGTCGCATTTGCGATAAGTCATTAAGTAGTGTTCTTTGCGCACAAGCGTTGGAAAGGTTGCAGTATTGTAAACTTTATCGATGTCTATATGATTTGGCAATCAATCAATGTCAGTAGAAGAATGACACTTCGTGCCCCTGATGATACAATGATGCTTCCGTGCGAAAATGCTAAGGACCTTAATAAGCGTTATTTTCAAACAAGTGACTAATACAGATATAATTTAAATTAAACAATAAATAATCCATATAAATAAATCGTTATATGAAATAAATTGAAAATACATGAATAATATAATTATCAA
>BGPR01002166.1:116228-140134 GCA_013235015.1 Araneus ventricosus
TCGCTATTGTCAAGCTTCACTTGGGAAAGGTCATGCCTCATGGTGGTGGGTCCGGTTAGCGGGTATTGCGCCTGTATCCGCTCCTTGCGTTTGTCCCTGGGTTTTCCAAGATGGTCCTGAAAAGGACCGGTCACCAAATGTGTAGTTATACTTCTTAGGTAGCCTGCTGATCTGGTTGGTTGACTCGAAGCTGCCTACTCGTCCTGCAAAAGAAGAGTGAGGTCGTCGCTTTACGATTAGTGGAGGGATCATACTTAGGGATGGATCTGATAGCGGGATTTGAGTGTTTATCTATTTGATTGAAGAAGTTATTGCCAGTTTACTAAAGAATCTTAATGGTGGGTACCTATGGGTCGTGTAGTATATTTTTGTTGGGGATGAAGCCAAGGATTGGTCAGTTTATCATACGGAGAGTAAGTTCTGAAGTTTCCAGCTTTTAATATGAGTTTCAGCTGCTCCCAAACTGGGAACAGCGTAACTAATACTTGGCCTAAGAGTACCTTATAAAGTAGAGAGTTTGTACTCAGAGAGCTTTTCAGCCTTTCTTCCATCAGGGGGTAAGATGGGCCTTACCCCGTTGTATTTGGGTCCGGTATGTTTCGATGCTGCTTTTGTAGGTTAATTTTTTGTCAAGTGTTACTCCCAGGTACCTGGTACTGTTACTCCAAGAAATGGCCTCTGTATAACATAGGGGTTTTAGGTTGCTCCTTCCTGCCTCGTAAAGTGAAGCAGCCTGACATTTGTCAGTAGCAACCTTGATCTTCCACTGGATCAACCATTTCCCGTCTAAGGTTAGAATGTATGAGATTATCCATAATGGTTTGCAAGCTACCGGGTGCTCATAACGGCGGTGTCATCCGAACAGACAAGAGTTAGTCTGACGGTTCCTGGGACTTGGTATGTATTACTGAAGATGTTGATTAAAATAGTCCAACCTTGGACCCTGCACTCCGGCTCTAATTACGCGTTCTGAGGAGAGATTGCCCTCTACCCTGACGAAAGAGCCTTCCCTTGTGAAATGGTATGTAGCATGAGCAATGATGCTACCAGGGATCCGCATATTTATCAGTTTTATATCAGGCCGTCTGTCCAGACCTCCCGTGTAACCTAGCGATGTCAAGAACACTGCCCCGGTTTCCCAGCCACTTTCAAACCCTTCTCTAAACTTTCGGTGATTCTCAGCAGTTGCTTGTACGCTGGTACCGCTTCCTGAGTGCAAATGGTGCGGTATCATGTGGCTTTCGTCGCTTTCTGCGCCTTGTCAAAGAATGACTGCTTCAAGTACTTACTCAGCGAAGAGAGTGACTGATTGGCCTATAGCTGATCATCCTGGGCATTTTTTTTGCCTCGGTTTGATAATTGGAACAACGATAGCCGTTTTCCATGCATTGGGGAAGTGGTGAATTTTGTGACGGCATTTAATGATTCGGACCAATCGGAAGATTTTAGAGGTAGCCTTTTATATTAGAGGTTAACCCATCTATGCCTGGGCTTTGCCTTTTTTTGAGCTTTGCTAATGATTTGAATAATCTCGAGGCCTTTACAAGGCTCGATTGTGTCAGTAGCTGTTTCCAAGAATTTGTTAATTCTTCTTCTGCACTAATGCCTCAGTTGGGGTGGAGAGTTCGTTCAATTGAAACTGCTTCTGCTGTCAGTAATTGCTTCTGGCTTTTTCCTGGTTTTAGAAAAACTATTTTTGTGTTTTGTAATGAGTATAAGGAATTTGCCCCTCTGTGGCACCATCTTAGTTTGTTTTCCAGACTGATCCGTCATCGGGGTTTAGACTAGCAATTTTTTTCAGCTTGCCTTTCTCTAATAGTCTGTTGGTGGAGTTTGCAGGTGCGAGTGTGCTCTATTGCGGCCAGATTTTATCACGGGGTCTTTAGTCAGCTGGGAAATTTTCAAGTCTATTTCTAATTTGGGTTTGGTTTGATTCGAAAGGTTTTCAATACGTAACCGAACGAAGCAATGACAGGCAAATACCAGGTATCACCATATCCAATAAATTTTTAATTGCATTCCATAGTTTAATATTTTTCTTCTTCTCTTTTCCCCTTTTATCCCTCATATTTCTTTTTCCACGAATGAATGGCTGGGTGAATGCACAGAATAAAAGTTGAATGAATGAATGCATGAATGAATTGCCTAGGCAAAACCACCAATTAATAATCTTCCCTTCCAGCTCCACAGCATCACTAACTTTCTCTCCATAATAGGTAAAAGAATCTTCAAGATTAACTCCCCAACTCACTATGTTCGAAGATTGTGGCCCATCGAGGCCGTGTGCTTCGCCCACGTATAATCGTCACTGGCTGCTTTCCGACTGAATCTAAAACTGTTACACAGTTACTGTTTCGTTGTTTACAAAAACATCCTACTCAAGACATGGATTCAGTAGCGAATCTAGGATTCGGGTCGGGCCCCCCCCCCCTGAGGTCATAAAAATTTTGTATTGTCGTGATGAAGGTAAAATCTGAAGGCTAAAGTAAACCAAAACTCTTTAACTTTACAGACTTTACTCACCTGACAATAAGAATCATAAAAAACAATACAATACTTTCGATAATTTAATAAAAATTACAATGAAATAACTAGCCAAAAAATGTCTTCGACCATGCCAAAGCTACAAGTACAAGTGGAATGACTACAAAAGTAGGAAAATTTTCGAGCCAGTCAAGCCAGAAAGTAATGTTGAAACGATTTTATTATTTTTTAAAAGAGATAAATTAAGAAAAAACAGGTTGTAATGATGTTAAATAAAATCAAGAATTCTGGCTTGGCTCTGGGGGGGGGGGCGGTAGCCCGACAGCCCCCCCCTGGATTCGCCACTGCATGGATTTAATATCCATGGTTTCACTTTGTATGGAGCCTGACATGCAGAATAAAGCCAGCAGAGTTTTGCACATACTAACACAATATGGTACAATTTGAAGTAAAAGCTCCTCCCGTTACATTCTTTTCAAGAGAAATTTCACATTACAGCATAACATGTTACTAAAGAATTCGATTTATAAAACCACAGATGTACAATTTTACTTACTTTGTACAGCCTTCTGACATGCTGATCAAGGTACTTTTTGGTTTCGTCATACAACTTTTTAGCCGAAGGCTCATTGAATGCAACACACAATGCATACACATCAGTAGAAAACGTTAAGGATAAATGTAAGCACAAATGTAGTAAAATATAATACAATAAATCATTTATATCAATTAACAATAAAAATTTTCATGAAATTTATTGCCAATTTTACTCGGATTTTTACTTCTAATTCACAAATGATATCCTTAAGTTTGAAGAAAAGTGGGAAATCATGCATAATTCAATAGAAACTCGACTATCTGGGCCTCTATCAACCAAATAAAACAGTTGACATAAAACTGAATTTTATTAAATGAAGTTAATGATTTTTTTAGAAAAGGGCGTCGAAGTTGGTACTAGAGCCAATTTTCAAGGTGCAAAGGCTTGTAAAAGGTCATTATCAGGAGGTGATCCTTCATAACTTAGGTCAAGTCTTCCCCCTCACACATAATATGCCACCCGATTACAGCTATTTTTCTGTTCTAAAAAATGACACCTTCCCTATTTCGCCATGATTCCTCAGTGCAAATGTTGCACTACCAGAGTTGCAAAGACTGCTGGTGCTGAATGCAAAAAATGGCAAATCCGCCAAAACCATAAAAGAGTGGTTATCTTAATGGGGAAAAAAAATAGAAGTCATATAAAGAATTATCAAAGGCAAATCTTTGAAAATAATTGCAACTGAATTAGTGAAATATAGGTAGAAGACTAGAAGGGAACAGAAAATATATCGAATATTTTTTGTTCAAAAGTTGCCTCCAGTAAAGGTTTGGCTGTAAAGTAAATTCAAAAAAAAGGCAAAAAATGATGAATTGAAAGAAGCTCTCTTTTTTAACAGCTCAGGCAATAAAGTTCTCAAGAAGTTCCTATTTCGGCTCTATTTCCTTAAGAGAAAGCTCTACTTTTAAGACAAAAGCTCAGTGTTTCGTTTCCTTCAAGAAACCTTGTCAAAAGAAAGAAAGTCATGATTTGAAATTTAATCTTTATTGATCAAGTTTTCAATGGGACCCGTGGGAACGGTTCTCTCCCCGATCGCACCGTTCCCACGGGAAAGAGAGTCCAGTTCCTTTCATGTCAGCGGCAGACCGCAGGACAGCTGCACCTGGTGGTCGTTAACGAAACGTGCGCAAGAGTAATGGCTTCACACAGAGAGACGCCACAAAGCAGAGGAATCAATATCTGTCAGAGTGCGCATTAGCGGTACCCTTTCGTGTCACCCCTGTATAGCCCGGTGGTGGTAAAACCCAAGAACCTTCCCCACGGTTGGATTTTGACCACTGGGAACAGGGAAGGTTTGTCGTTGGTCACCCGGGAGTACGATTAGCCAGTGGAGTGGAAGGAAGGCGGAGATCCACCCCTTGAAGTAGGGGATGAAAACGGAATCCTGGATGGAGAAAGAGGAGGGCGGTGAAGAACCGTTTAGGAGGCTCGAACTTGGTTTCAGACTCCGGAAGCACCGACAGAGAGCTGTGCGATCAGCTCGGATTTAAAGTCCCGAATTAATTCGGACTTTGGCAGCAACACCGAGATTTGGCAATTTTTCCGAACTCTCGGCTCATCAAATTGCGAGCACTCCTTGTAGTCTCGTGTATAGGTTATAACGCTGAAAGGTGGAAGCTATCCATCCGGCACTGAATTACTACTTGTGTGGACTACGACTCCATTTACGTTTAACGTCCTGGAACTGTGAAATCACTGGATTACTGTTTTTATGGACTACGACTCCATTGAACTATAACGTCCTAGAACCCCGAACTAAATTATCGAACATTATATATAGTTATTTAACCAAGACTTCTATACTAGACTTCGTTCTTTAAATTAAGGCTGTGAAATAAAGTACTTAGATCAACCTAAGCTTTGCATTTATTTGGTCGCACCTAGACCAAAACACCACAATCCTCAGAAGCTTCTAAAGTCATACTATATTTTATCACCATTTTAAAAATAGAATTCTTTATATCTTTTTTAATTGTGTTTTAATATTCCCATTATTATTGGACATTATCATTATATGTTTTGTTCCCTTTTTCATTAGTTCTCTTAGTATACTAATATTTACTATATTTAAGTTGCCTGTCATTACATGTCCATGCTTTATATCTATAAAATTGATATATTCTTTACATTTGAAGTTGTCAATATTACTACTTTAATTTTATTATTAGTTAAATATCAATCTTCCAAGTTGCCTATTGTATTTTAATATATATCAATATCATGAAAGTCAAAAATATTAAAATAAAATGGAGAGACTGTAGTAAATCGGTAAAAGCGTATAGATGCTCATCAGGGTAAGTAAAATCTATACAAACCGTTAAAAAAATTAATGAAATCATAATGTTTTCTGCGAACAGTGTTGGCATATAGCTAAAAAACACTGTCCTTTACCCCGAACATTATGATAAACCAAGAATTTGAATGAAATACAATAAATATTTTTGTATATGTAATATTTTGTATATGTTGCTTTTGCATTTCTGCTATGTTTGTTTCGTATTTGTTATATATATATATATATATATATGTGTGTGTGTATGTGTATGTGTGTGTGTGTGTGTATGTGTGTGTGTGATATTTTAATTTTTTAACTTTCCTAAATAATCTTAACAACACCTCATTTTAAATACTTCTACTTTCATCATATTTAACGCACTACAACTTTCTTTTCAAATCACGAGTTCTAAAGGGGAAAATCACTCTTCTGGGTACTTAAGCGTTCTGCACATTCTTTTCTGCCCTTTTTCACGCCAGCATGTAAGCTTTTAGCAACAACGCGCCGCTCGGGCGTAAACTTCTGAATTCTGGTCATGGAGCTACATAAAAATTAAATACTTTACCTATGAAGAAATAACGCCTGATGCCTAAATAAAAGAAGATTTGAGCAAATATCGTCTCTTCCTTGATGATCAAATTGGACTGCCTTTCACCTTTTTAAAGCCTGATGTTTCATATATATATATATATATATATATATTAAAAAACAAATTAAAGAACTTTAAAAAGATTTCGTAATTGTTTATACTGACAAAGTGCCTAGTAATTTTGCAATTATTTGTAAATACTATTATAGAAAATTACTTATTGAACACACTTATAAAAGTCAGAATTATATTGTGTCGAGGAAGAGTGAAAGAGAAATTTCCAATAGAATAATAGCATTGCATAAAAAACTTGGTATTCAAAATGTAAAATTAAAATATCCTCATATTTTTCTTACTCCTAAATTCCACAAGAGTCCTGTTAAATTTAGAAGTGTCACTAATGGCTGTAATTCTTATATTACTAAATCAGACAAATTACTTCAAAAATACCTGCATGCAACTTTGGATAATTTGAGAGAACAAAATAATACGATAATTATTAATAATAGTGTTGTGTAATTAGAGATGTTAATGTCTTCAATATACAAACTTATGATTTCCAAGATCTTTTTAATAGTATAGATATAGAAGATTTGGTCTACACTCTTGTGGAGTTGTATAAAGATTTTGTATTAAATAAGAATTTAAGTGTGCATAAATACAACACTTTTTAATTTAGTATTAAAACAAAACTTTATTATTTTTGATAATAAATTCTTCCATCATATTAAGGGATTGCTACGGGGGGGGGGGAAAGCTAGTAATATTTTAGATAATTTATATCTATATTTTTATGAGAAGGATTTCATTTCTAATAATTCTTATTTAATGTTTAGATTTATTTATGATCTTATTGTATTTAATAAAGATCTAGAACATAAGTTACAAATTAATATTTATCCTGATTATTTAAAACTAATTAAAACTAATAATAACGAATTAACAGCAGAATGTCTTGATTTAGAATTAAAAATTTTAGATGGAAAAATTAAGACTGATATATATGATAAAATAAATGCATTTGACTTAGATATTAATAGATTTCCTTTCTGGAATCGTAATCTTAGCAAGTCTATTTATAGAAACTTAGTAATTAACTATATAATAAGAAATAATAGACTAGTTACAGATAACAATAATATAATTAAAAACATTACACATTTTTTTAAGAGTGCTATATTGTTTGGAATCCCTAAAACATTTTATTTACATATATTGATAGGAGATACTTAAGTTAGTTATAATAAAAATATATATTTATTTGGGTAATTTTTTTCTATTTTTCTCTGTTAGGGATGTATTTCTAAGAATTTTATTGCTAAGAGTATGTTTACAATTTAAGTTAGTATATTCTAGTTAGTTTGAAATAATTCAACTTCCTGAATATGGGTGGCGCCACTATTTTTAATAAAATATAGTTCTCTGAAAAAGCGCCCTATATAAATTCTTAGTATGTTTTTAAAAAATTTAGATTTGTAAATTATTTTCTAGAGTTTTAACTTATATATGACATTTTAATAAAATTTAAGACCGATTATTAATCAAATGGCTAATTATTTCGATTTCATAACTTGAACAGAGTTAATGAAATCTTAAAATGAGTAAACCATATTTTATGGCAAATAGCCAAAGTGCTTAATCTAAAGAAATTTTTCAGAATAAGTACCAATAAATATGAATTAGCCATTTTGATGTTGAACATGAATGGAGGTGTAGTAGAGCCAGAGCGCCGCTACGGAATTGCTTTTTTTCCCACCAGAAATAAATAATAAAAAAATTGTGAAAACCTCCTTAAAACAGTGCGCCTTTTGTCACCCAAGTTAAAGTGTACTGCTTTTTTTTACTACACCGCTGAACAGGAAGAACCTGGGTGACAAAAGGCGTATTGTTTTAAGGAGCTTCTTTTTCTTATTTATTTCATTAAAAAAAAGCAGTGCGGGAACACTTTAACTTGGGTGATAAAAGACCCACTGTTTTAATGAGGTTTTCACAATTTTTTCTTATATATTTCTCGTGGAAAAAAAGCAGTGCCGGGACACTTTAACCTGGGTGACAAAAGGCGCACTGTTTTAAGGAGGTTAAAGTGTTCCGCCACTGCTTATTTTGTCACGAGAAATAAATAAGAAAAAATTGTGAAAACCTCCTTAAACCAGTGCTCCTTTTGTCACCCAAGTTAAAGTGTTCCGGCACTGCTTATTTTGTGTCTACACAACTGAACAGGAAGAAAGGAAAAACGCAGCTCAGGTGCTTGAAAAGTAAAAAGATCTTAACATAAATGCATTTAAACCTGAAAAGAAAAACTGTATAGCATGCTACTTTAAAAAGAATTAAAAAAAAGGATATCTGAATCGATCATTCCATTCACTCCGTTTTATATTTCCAAGAGTGATCACACTATCAATTGTTCCACGAAGCTGTTCCCAGGTTGCATTAAAATCAACATTCTTTGGTCTAAGAGACATTTTTCCTAAAGCCCCAAAATCTGAAATAAAAATAAAGTATGAATGCTTGAAGAAAATAAATTTCATTGTAAATTCTAAATAATAGAGGCAAAACTTTACAAAAAAAAAAGGAAGATAAAGCATACAAATGAAAATGTCACGACGAAATAAGTTCAAAAATATTAAGGCTTGCCTCGTAGAATTTAAAAAATGCCTTTTCCTAAGAGATGGCGTTGATGTTTACTGGGTTGTGACGTCATTGTTTTCATTAAATTTACAACCTTCTTGCCAAAAAGGAAATAAATTACACTTTCTGGTACTTCAGAAGAACTGAAGGGTTCCCTACCCCCAAAGAAATTCCGCTGTGACCCCTCACATTCTTATATTATAAAAGAGAGGGTCCTGCTTTTTGTCTTTGGCTATAAAGAAGAAGGAACGGACAAAAGTGTTAACTTCCCGTTCTGTCGGAAAATTATATGAAATATATTTCTTTTAGCTATAGTCCAAGACAACTCAAGAATGTTATACAGTGGAAGCTATGGATGGCATTCTTCCGCCAAGTGAAATAGTCCTGCAATTATTCTAATGTATTTTAAAAGTAATTGACATATTTCAACAGAATTTTGCTTTAAATAACAAAAACCGATATTCTCTGCAATAAAAATCTATTTTCAAAACGTATGTTATTTAATTTCTTAATTTTTTTTTCCCGCCTTGTGTCGGAAATTACGAGAAACCAAGATATCAAGATGACCTTGGGAGCATTCGGGGAAAAAGCTTTTTTCTCTGTCTCTTCGGAGATCACATTTGGTGAATAATCTTTTGGTGCTGGCATGATTATGGTTACTCAGAAAATGTAACAGAATTTATTGCTGTTAATTAATTTCTTTTTTATCATTTTTATATGGTAGCAACTACTAAAATATCGCTGCTTTTGAAATTATTTATTGATCTTATCTTTTTTCAGTATTTGCATCATTTTTTGTACATATACATAACAATATATATCAAAATAAAATTGAAATATATGAAATGTGAAATATGAAGACGATGCAAAAAACTCAAAGAAATCAAATGAAAATAAAAATATATAATAAAAAAAGAGTACAAATGAGATAAATTAGTGAAAAAAGAGGAAAAGTAAAACAAAAGGTTGCGTTATTGGCATTTTCTCCAATATTAAATAATTTTCCCAACACTAAAAAAATGCTGAAACAAATTTCCTTTAACAATAGCTTATTATTCCCGCCAAAATTGTGTCGATTAATCAGTTCCAAAACGTAGGAATTTGTTTTGTTTATGATTCAGTTGTTTTTAAGATGTGAGATTGGGATGGATTTCTGTAGATCTAATTTATTTACATTCTTGATTAGAATATGATATATATTCACACATCATTAATTATGTACATAAAGAAAGTTTTAAAACTATTTTTTGCATTTTATATGTTTGGCTCAATCTGTTTATCTATGAAAACTAAATGTTAAACTCTAGATTTAACGGATTCATTTGTGCGCAAGTTTATACAAATAATATTTGCATACAGTGAAAAATATTATAAGAGTGCAAAAAAAAAATATTTAAAATAGAATATGAAGCTTTCGGTTATGCTGTATAATATAAAATATTCAATGTACATACATTAACTTCTCAAAACTCCGTATTAGAAGAGTGAAAAAAAAACTTTTACTGAATTTAAAATTTGAGCTGTAATTCGATTATTATTCGAGCATTATTCATTATAAATATTTTAGTCTTTTATTAAATTTCCTTTTAATTATTAAAAAATTTATCCATCCTTTATTTCAAAACAACATAAAAGCATGGTTGGTGTAATCAATTCTTTTTCTTTTTGCATAGAATCTTCTGCTGTATACAATTTTAAATATAGTGTCAAGTGTCTACTATTGATATTTCTCAGCCTTCCTTTAATTAATAATGCGCAAATTATGTACTTAAAAACGATTTAATAGTAAAAAAAAAAAAAAATCGACCCAAGCAACTTTTTCTTTTTGCTTTGAGAACGAAACGTTGGCGCACACGAAGCAAAGAAAATCTACTTCTGGTTGTTGGCGAATTCTAACAGAAAGTAACCCCAAAACGAGTGGAAACACCAACTACGTCATTCATCGGTGCAGCGCCGGAAGCATAGCATAATCTCTGTTAGCTTCTTGGCCTGTCTTTGACTATAGTTTTAGAAACTTAGTGAAAACAAACGCATATACTTTGATGATTGCATTTTTTTCCAAACTAAGCTTATAACGGAGCTAATTCTAAGTGTGTACCTGAAAAGGTGAATAATGGATGTTTCGATAACAATAAATATGCTTCTAAAATAATAGCAAACTGAATTCAAATTAAAATAAATAATATTAGTTAGCTTTCCTAGTTCAGAAATTTGCGTTAGGTGAAATAGTTCATTCAACAGTAATCACAAACATTCTATAAAAAATACCCCACTTTTCTGCAATGAAAATTCCTAAAACGCTTAATAATTGGTACACACTTAAATAAATCAAACTTCAAATGCCAGATTTTCTTACGGCAGTGTAGGAGGAATACTTACGTAACAAAAATATAATATTGCATTCAACACATCTCTGACGTTATGGCAGGTAATATTTATCTTAATATAAATAAAAGTGATTGTGGGTATGTAAGTTTGTATGTGTGTTTCACATCTCCTCCTAAACCATGGCACTGATTTCAACCAAACTTTGCACACTTATTAAGACAAGGGGAAGATTACTGTTAACATTTCAAAGCTCAAAAGTTAATTAAACAGTCAGTTAATTTAAAATTAACCGAAACCATTTTTCCATTGTAAGTTCGGAGCAAATTATCCCCAAGAATATTTTTATATACCATCTTAAAGTTCAAAATTTTACCTTTTTAATGATAACAATTTTATATGTGACATTTTTTTTTCGTTTTTTTTTATTAATTTTTCAAAATTTAATAAAAAGTTGACACGGAGACGATTTTGAAATAAGGCAAATTTAATGATACTCTGTTGCTAGGCGATGGTGTAATTACCTTACCATTATTTTTCCTGCTTATTTTTTCAAATATCGTTTGAAAATGTTTTCATTGGTTCTTAAAGAATTCTAAAGCTTATTTAATTAGATTAAAAAATCGCTTCGGTTAATATCACCTGTCATCTTTTACCTGCGTTTCTTAAGAAATAAAAAATAAGTAATATTTTAATTGAAAAGATATAACTTTGAGTATTACGAGATTCGGAGTTATGTTTTCTTTTAGGCATCGTTAAAATACAAGTCAATCTCTCAAATTCCAACAAAGGCAAAGATAGTGAAGCATTTGTAAGCAGATAAAAAAGATGTTTGACAACAGCACGCTCCAGAAATGTCGTTTAGAGGCAAGCATTGGATTAATGTAAGTCGTTGTAGCCTTAACCTCTGTAGTAGGACGGACCGAAAAAGTCGAAGTATCTTGGATCATTTTGTGGTAATTCGGAAAAATTGCGAACTCCCATCATTAAAAAAGTGTGCAAAATCTTGTAACTCTGAATTGATATCTTCTGTCGCCTCAATGGGCAGAAAATTCAGAAAATTGGACTAAAAATGGTTAAAATTCAAAAATTAATTAAAAAATCACGGATTTAGTTGATAGGTTTGCGGTAGTGCTTAAAGGTTACTATTTATTAACAACAACATCTTTAAAATTTTAGAATTATAGGTTAACATCTTCTGCCGCCTCAATAGCCCTGAATTTTGGAAAATTAAGGCGAATTTTTAAATAAATACACGTTTTACTTACCTCATTATAATGCGAATAGAAACCTTATTCAACCTTTGAAACATACAAAATTACAAAAGCACTGTTTTTTGTAATCATTTTACTTTCTCGTATACGAAGAGAAAGTATTGTAATCGTCAAAAAATTCGAACTCGAGATTGAGACGAATCTCCACGTCCTGAGTCCGAAAAACACAATTTTAGAATTATGTCTATCTGTGAACACGATAACTCGAAAACTATTAGAGCTACGGGAATGACATTTGGTATGTGGTCTTTAGACATAATTTGTAGGTTTCTGACAAATTTTGGACAAAATCCGTCTACGGGAAGTCTGTCTGTTTGTACGTCCGCGTTCATGTGAACACTATAACTCAACAAAAACTTGAATAGCTAGATGGATAAATTTTGGTACGTGATTTTATCGCCATGAATGTAGGTCCGTATAAAATTTTGGGCCAAATCCGTCAAAGGGTTGACTGTCTGTAGGTCTGTATAATCGCATCTCCAACGAATCCGCTGTCTCCACGCGCATGCTTACTGGACGCAATCTTCTGTGCATGATATTTATTGACTCCTGCTTCGCGCTTTTTTTAATCCGATTCTCCAAGCGCATGCGTACTGGTAGCAATCTGTGCACGCGAGAGGATTATGTGACTTTGTCCTTGAGCCAGCAAGAGTAAAAATCGGTACGCATTTAAATCGGAACGCATCTCTCTGACTTTGATTTTTACCTAAATATTTTCCGATAGTCATTGGATCCTGGGTTACAAAAGGTTCGAATTTTTTTTATCGACGCGGGAGGAGGGGAAACAGCACCTTTTTTGAGAAGTATACGGAAAAGTTTAGGGGAGACCACTCCCGCTGGTTTGGATTCAAATTGTGACATTTGTTTTCTGGATTCTAGTGTTGCTCTGAGAGAGTTTTGCGTATATAAGGCGCGTGGTCCCGCCAGTGTTAATATTAAAGACAATTTGTAAAAAAAGAAATCAAGATGAAGGAGAAAACAAAAACAGTAAATTTTCTCACTGATTTTTTGAGATAGATTCATCTGTATTCGTAAAACTGGAGTGGCCATTTTTCATGTGAATTAGAATTTGGGTAATTGAAGTAGAATGTAATTAAATTAATCGATCAACTGATATTTAAATTTGAAAATATTAAAATAGTATATTGTCATCGAGAGCACATAAGTATACAAAATTACAGAACTCTGGCACAGGGATGGGGGAACCTGTGGCCTTGAGGCCGTGTGCGGCTTGCTTGAGATTTTTATGCGGCCTTGCCAGTTACTTACAAATTGCAGTGAAATATATAATTGTTTGTATAATGTTCCGCTCGAGCGGCTTTTTGCCTAACTGCCTAAATTTAATAATTCCCCACCCCTGCTCTAGTACACCAGGGAGTGAGCGAAAAATAAATTACAAAAGTCGTTACAAACAGAAATCAAGTCAAGGTAAATAGAATTGTATAAATAATTATATTCAATTTTAAAAAACAACAGATAAAGTAAAGAATAAAAATATCTTGATAATAAAAATCAGAATGAGAACAAAAATATGAACAGATTTTCAATGATTTTTTCGGATAGATTAATCTATGTTTGTAACATTAGAGTGGTCATGTTTCATATGTTATAAAAGTTGGGATGTAAGAATTTTCAGGATCTAATTTTTTAGAAATAAAGTTTAATAATTATTTCAATCTTTGTTACTTCCTCTCCCAGTGGCAGAAACACCGTGACGCTGCGTCGTACGTCGCAGATTTTGGACAGTGTCTGCAGACTATTTTGTAATAAAGTTTATCAGGTGCTCATAAAATAAATCCCATCAGGAAAAATATCAAAGTTATTAATCACACTTTCTAAAGAACTTAGCAATTATTATAAAACTCACATTGCAAAAATATGCAATCCCCCCCCCCTGCCAATACCTCCGCCCCCCCCCCCCCCTCTTTTTTCCCTATGCTGAGTGGGCTTCCCTAGCTGACCTAGTGACTGCGATTTGACCTTGAAGTACGCTAACTGCCTCATATCTGTATTGGTCACAGCCAATGGCGTTTCTGGCAAGGAGCTTTTGGTTTCTGGAAATAACACGTGGTTTTTACTTTGAGATGGCTGGGTATATAGATAAAATTCGTTGTTTTGATTGCGAAGCTACATGATTACGAAAAAACTTAAAGCAGCATTATTTACGCCAGCCTGAAAATAAACCTCCGAAGTTTCGATCGATCTCTACGGCTGCAAATCAATTATTTTTCACAAACAGGAGCGAAAAAAGAACAAATTCTGAAATTAATAAAGACGAGGAACAGAGTTCAAGCCAAGATTGCCCCAATTTTAAGCGTTCTAAGCATTAGTTAAGAAATATGGAATTCATTATTATACACAGTTTCAAAATATATCTATATATGTGCAAATGCAAAATTCCGTAAAATCAAAAGTTGTATCAAGAATTTTAGAGGAAGATGACTCTGTTCTTCCTTGTTTTAAATAATAAACAATGATACTATGATATCTTATATATGTATAATTACAGAACAATTTATCAGTTTGCATACAAACCATTAAAATGCATATCAGGATAAATGTGCTAATAAGTTTCAAAGTTTTCGTTTCGTAAAAAAAGCAATTATTTACTGCATTTTAAATTAAAAACATACAAGAATTTTTGACATACTTAATTTTTTTTTTTTTTACAATAAACAGGAGGCATAAATTTTTAAATAACATCTAACATATTGAAGAATATTTCATTTATATGAGCTAGTGATGTACTGTTTTGAAAAATTCACCAAAACAGAAAGACAACAAGTGCTGTGTTTAAAACGGAAAAGTACCCGAATATAATTTTCTGCATAGGTATTTGTATAGTATGCTTAATATTACTTCTGAAACAACTTGATACTTCATTATCGTTAATTATCTGCCCAAAGAAAAAGATTAATCTTCATATGCTTTTGTTTATTAATTTATACAATTATATTATACAAATAATAAAGATGTTATATGGTTTTTAATTTATGTTTGTCGTATTTTAATTGTCGTATTTCAATAGTTTAAAAAAAGAAAGCAAGACATTAATAGTCACGCACTATTCTGCAGACTATTTTTAAGAGACCCAACCTCCGTTGCAGACTATTGAAAAGTATTCTGCCACTGGGCTTCCTCTAAAAAAAGAGAGTCAGCAGTGGCCTGGTGATAAGGGAGAGGCTTCGGGGATGGATGGTTCCAGATTCGAAACACTCGAAAACTGCTGTGTATGAAGATCCAGTGCAATCTGGCGTCGAAAGTCAAAAATCCTACTTTACACTGTTTAAAGTGAGTGAAGCTAAATTAATCCACTAAATAATTACGCTTTTATAATTAAGCTCCGTGTATGTGGGCCTGTTGCCCGCTAAATATGGCATCGTATGTCGAACGTCATACCTCTAGTGTGGTGTGGAACTTAAGACAGGGGATGCCTGCTCAAGTGTTGCCCTTGTCATCTTATCGCGATTCAAAATGACGAAGTCCAGAACAAAATAGTCCTCGCGTTGCTTCGAAACGGGGCATTAATTTTACTAAAATAATCTATTCGTTACTCATTGTTTCATAAATGGAAAAAATGGCCTTGGTGGCAGAAGGAATTAATATAACTCTATCGGTTACCTTCATCTGTCAGAGAAATATTTAAGAATCTATAATTTTTCTAGGTAATTCTTGAATCTTTAAGTTGACAGGGAAGATTACCAGAAAAAAATACAAACATCTGAAGATCTGCAATTCATTCACAGCTGTGCAGATGAAACTGATTTTACGAATCTCTGCATAACTCTGCAGATACTTTTGAGGATAGCAACATCTATCGCAAGACGGCACTGATCGAGAGGTCGAAGTTATGGAAGAAGGAACCAGCAGGTTGTAGAGAGTGGTATTGGAGATTGAAGGAGAGAAAAATTCTTGCTTCATGCAAGAATTTTTTGATGTAATACAGTTAGAAAATGTTATTTTAAAAAAAAGAAAAATTCAAATACTTTAATGAATTTTAAACGCATTTTGCGAATAAAACACTTACACTTCCTGATTTAAAATACAGCCGGAGACTTAACGAAGTTGCTAAGTCTCGAAAAAAAGTTCGTTATATGGAAAATTCGTTAAACAGAGATTCACCTTTTTAAATACTTTAAACTACACAAAACAGATTTTAAATTCATAAACACTAAATATTATTGAAAAAGTAATTAATCATACCTTTATTTTCTAAATTAATATCTATTTGTTTTATATATCTTACCCATCAAACAGAAATCTGCAGGGAAAGCAAGAATAAAACAAAACATTGTCCGGGAATGCACTGTATTTTCAATTAAAAAATAATTTTATAATAAAATTAATGAATTTTAGCATTTCATCATACGAAGGTTTGTTGATTTCTGCATCATGATCATTTCCATCTTCATCATCTTCGTCTTATTCGCAATTCATTGCTGTATTCTTTGTATTTTTCACCCTGTCCACTCCAAAACTGCCTCATCCACATCTTCATAGACACATGCTTTTAAACGTTTTGAACAAGAATTCGATGAATCATAATTTTGTATCTTATCGCGATGTTTTTATTATGGTTCATAAGCTGTTTGGAGGAATACCAAATTTTAAAGCAATATACTTTTATTTTCACGCCTTTATTCACCTTATGAAGAATTAAATTTTTTTTCTTTGATGCTCAAGCACTTTCGCTTTGACATTTTCCAGCTTCAAGGTCATTGATCACCATAAAATGTGTTTAAAAAAAAAAGAATAAGTTTGAAATGTTTAGAAATATTTTGAGAAATAGGGAGAAAAAAAATATTGGATCACAAGAAAAAGTTCGTTAAATAGAGAATGTACTTCGCTATTTGGAGGTTATTTTGCGAAGAAATTCGCAAAATGTTCTTGGTTCCAAGAAAAAGTTCGCAAAATAGAGGTTCGTTAAATAGAGGTCCGACTGTATATGTCCAACCTATCTTTCAACAAACGCAATTAGAATACCGAAAAAAAAAAAAAAAAAAAAAAAATGGAACATCAAATTTAAAAAAAAAAAAAAAAAAAAACATTCATATAGTTTTTGCCCAAAAATCTACTATTTTCAGATTGCTCAAAATTATTTTTTAAATACTTTCTAATAATGACTCTAGTTTTAGGGATTATTGCGTTTTTTCATTTCAAATAATCACTTTTTTATTCTTATTCCATATTTACTCGATATTGAAATTTATTTTAAATTGTTTAAATATCGTAATAAGAATTTCAAATCAAAAATTGAGAAGTGACAGCTGACAAATACATTCATTTAGAATATTTAGAACATTAGATTTAATTTGCATAATGAAAACTTTGAAAACTGAATTGATGATGTAAATAACGATTATCTATTTCTTCTAGTCTTCTGGAAGAATTTGAATTTTATTTTGTATTTTAGAAATGTTTTTAATCTAAAATTTCAAGATTTTAAACATTTTACTATGTTTATAGTAGTCATTTCTTGGAATCTCCAGTTAATTCTATTGATATAACTGAATCATTATAACTATAAATTTGGGCTAACCAGCTGGCTGGCGGCTTGTATGCAATAGAAAAAAAACCAGAAAATAATGAATATAAGAAAATAAATAGTCCAAGCAGTAAGTTAAATTAGCCAAATAAATTCGCAATATAGGCGATATTTTAATTTTATGTTAATAGGAAATTCCAAGGACCTCAAAAAAAATTCAAATTACCAAAGCATTCGAATGATCCAAGTTCGAATGTAATGTACGATAGAATTAAAAATGAAAAGTCGCCACGACTAGGATTCTTTTTTTATTTCATTTTAGTTGACTAAAACTGCGAATTATAAAAAATAATATTAATATCCTAAACAGCAAGCTAATTTTGAAACTAAATTTTTAAATTTTGTTGTCCACCTATACTCCGGTGGATTTTTAGGTGCCTGTATAATTTTTGCCCCCAATCGCCACTACAGAACTTGAACAGTATGAATATAAGAAAATAAATTGTCTTAGCAACAAGTTAAATTAGCCAAATAAATTCAAATTGTAAACGATATATTAATTTTATATTAAAGGGGGAAAGAAATTTCGATTGTAAAAGAAAATACCGAATTATAAGAAAAATCGCACTACCACAGAATATAAGTAATCCAACTTAAACTCAAATATAGATTAAAAGAAAATTATGAATATATGAAAATAAATGATCGTTTCAGCAAATTAAATTAAGAAAATAAATTCGAATTATAAGTGATATTTGAATTTTATTTCAATAGGAAATTCAAGGGACCAGAGAAAAATTTTAAATCAAAGAATTTGAATGTTCTCAGTTCTGTAATGTACAATAGAAGAAAACGTGGACATAATGAAAGTAAGAAAATAAATGGTGCTTGCAGCAAGTTAAATTAACCAAATAAATTATAATTATGGGTCATATTTTAACTTTTCACTAATAGAAACATGAAAATTTGAAAATAGAAGAATTTTAATGATCTAAGTTCCACTGTAATGTACAATAGGAAGAAAACAAGAAAATAAAAGGTCCTTGCAGAAAGTAAAATTAAGTAAACCAGTTTTTTTGTTAAATTTAGTTAACCAGTAATCTACTTTTAAATATATCTCGTTATACTTATTAAAATTCAAATTTAGGTTAAAAAATTCCAACTTTATTTTTTTTCCTTGCAAACGAAAAAAGAATTGAACGAAAAATGAACCTGAAGTATTTAGAAGGTGGAGGTAATGCCTTTAAAATTATGGAGGAAAAATGAAAATAATTCAAATAATCATTAGATAATTATGAATAATTGAAAAAAATTATATATAATTATTGACTAAATTTACAAAAAAGAAGAATAATCATCATAGTATTTTGTTTTGAGAATGCAATTATTATAAAAGAAAATAAAATGTTTGCAGTACATTCGTGATGTTTTTATTTTTACTAGGTCAGTATTTTTGCATTTTTCATAGTCAGCTTGTATGTGTCATGATGTAAAATACTTCAATTGAATTATGTTAACATGTTTTTTTCTTCTTTAAAAATATTAAATAATAAATCGACTGATTTTGCAAAAAATAATCTCTGAACAATATAACGGCAATGACTAGTATACATAACAGAATGCTACTCATGCTAGCAGCAAGTTAATTTTAATTTTCAAGTTATATACAGATGTATTATTCATTTTTATTTCAAAAGCAGTCTTAATATTTATTGAGGCCTCTCTGTCATTTATTTGTTACAAGTTGCTTTACAGATTAGTCATGCACGTCATGAACTGTGAAAGGCAACATAAGTACTGTTAAGTGAATTGCACAACCACACTTATAAATTCTTATAGTTTATTTTATTCCTTTACGAGCACATTGTAAAATTCTATTTAAAATGCCGAATACAGTAATTTATAATAAATATTTGATTTTGGACAAAAAAATTTAAAATTGTTCCTTATCTTAATTTATTTAAGTAGCCACACTTCATAATAAATAAGGATGTTGCCCAAACTTGCGCTGAACAATATTTTAGTACGTTTTTAGTTAATAAAATAAATATCGATTTAAAAGAATAAATTAATATTAAGGTAATCATTTTAAGAAAGTTAAGAAATCCACTGTTAATTAAGAAACAACGGAATAAAACAAAACCTGGTGGGAAAAAAAACAATTACCACGTGATCTTCAAACTTTCTACTCAATATAAATTTAACAACAAAGCAATATTAAGATACCCGATTTAAGAAACTTAAGACTTCAACTTGTTATGGAAAAACAAAAGAAATAAAGCTTAGAACCAGGTGGGGGGAAAACCCACGTGTCTTGTAAACGTTCTACTCACAATTTAACAGTTCATTCAGCCATATCAAGAAATAACACGAGAAAAAATCTGAACCAACGCTTTAAAACAAAGCTTAACATATTCATAACCTTTAGAAAAATAAATTTAATAATAAAGGAATATTAAGATACTCAATTTAATAAACTTATGACTTCAACTTGTCATGAAAAAACGACAGAAAAAAAAGAGTCGAAGCTGGTAAAATAAAAAAAAAAAACTACGTGGTTTGTAAACCCATGATTTAACAATTTAATCAGTCATATCATGAAAGAAAACAGATAGGTGCCTTCAAATCAATCAGAAAAATAAATTTAATTAGTGTTTACTTACGTTGAAATATTCGCTGCAAGTGAAGAGTCAAACAGATAAAAATGGTGCACGTGCGTCTTAACAGGGCAGATGTAGGAGAGATACTGCTGAAATGAATAGGGGATAAACTTTCGAGGTGACCTATGGTCAACTATGGGGACCGGTTTGAAGGTCAAGTGACATGTTCCCGCATGCGCAGAAAGAGAGACCGAGACCGATTCCTCCACTTCTTGGTTTGACATTACTTTAGAATTTATGATGTCTGTTGGAATTTCAAAGTCGGATTTCTCTCCCGATGTTTGGAAATTATCTATTGATACATGTCGTAAAAAAGTTTCATCCATTCCTTCTTCTTCATTGATGATTATTTCCTTTGTGAGGTTATCAGCCTCATCAGCAATGTTTAGTCCACACTTTTTGTAGCAGTTTGATATTGTTTTGGACGAAACAATGTCCCATGCATTGCGAATTGTATGCACGGAATCCAAAATAGAAAGTGATTTTGAAAGTTTGTTCGCGGTTAAAGAATCCGAAGAGTTGTGAGAGTCAATGTCTTTGATTATTTGTTGAACAATAGTTTTTCTATAATGAAACTTAAAAGATCTTATGATTCCTTGATCAAGGGGTCGAATAGTTGATGTAGTGTTGGGTGGCAAAAACACTAACTTAATGTTTTTCAAATGTAACTCCTCTTCGACCGGATGCGCTGAACAATTGTCCAAAAGTAGAGCAATTTTTTCATCTTTCAATTCCTTGGTCCATTTCAGAAGGAATTCTTTAAAGATATTTGATGTCATCCATGCGTTATAGTTGTTCGCATAATTAACTGGCAAGTTTTTTACTCCTTTAAAGCAACGAGGCTTCTTGTTCTTTCCTACCACTATAATGCACTAATTGCAACGGCCCGCACACGGCCAACTACCGAGGATGCCCCAAATACCCGAAAAACATGCAGAGGTATAATAAAACTCAACCAGGGGTTAATAAAATCCAGCCAGGAATAGGACTGGGCGATGTTAAAGTTTTAGCATCGTGATGTATCACCACTCTAACATCACGATATTTCGATACATCGCGATGTTTCGCACTTACTATTGCCTAATTTTGCATTCTTACACTTTTGAGTGGTTGATTAAGGCATTTATATGCTTATAATAAACTCAATCCTTAGTTACCTAACAAATAAAGTGTCAAAAATATTATAAATTTGTCTAGTTATCAACAATAAATCGTATATTAAAAACAATTAATACGATCTTCTCTTCAACCAAACAAACGATGAACGGCAGGATTGATAATTATACCCTTGTACTTAAAACAACATCAGAGAATTTACACGATTAGCAGAAAGCACGAGGCTACACTAAGTAATGCACGTTTCGATGACTGAGAGATTCTACAACAGACAAAACACTTCGCTTCCTCAATTCTTCTGATGGGTTATTTTCATCGTTTTCATTCGTGGTCACATCGGGATTCATCGTGTCGGCACAACGATCCGCACTTCGCAACGTATGTCTCGGCTTGATGAGTCACGATGGAAGAAACATGGGGAAAGATACGCCACGGCAATCACTGATGACCGGCGAAATGCCTCGCGCTTGCGGTCATCGATGCACGATCGGGAACAATTGCTCTTCGCAGCGCGTGTGGACATCGATGTCTACGATGCATCGGGAAACATCGTACACATCGCGGGTAAATCGGAATTTCCGATGCTTCGAAAAAAAACCGACAATATAAACATCGGAACGGCGATGATTGCATAACATCGATATTTTCCGATGCATCGAAAATCGGCACAGTCCTAGCCAGGAAGACCATTTGCTGCTGCAGCAAAAACCGACATACAGAATGTAAACAAACCCATTGCAAAATAGCGAACGCCCCCCTCCCCACCTCGTCAGGCGAAAACGTAAACAGACAAATTCCCCCATCCCGCCCGGAGCGAACCGGCACGCGACTCCCCCCAACAATGAGGAATGACCCTTTCCCCCTCGGACATGTGCCAGATTGTGCCGCAGAAAGTGATTAATAAGCGGCAAGAACTATGGAACGAACAAATACATAATAAACTTCACAATGTTAAGCCTGTAATTGCAAATTGACCAACTTGACCATATCGCAAGGCTGATGCTACAATAACTCGCCTACGTATTGGGCATACCAGATACACTCACAGGTACTTATTATTCCAAGAACCTATCCCAATGTGTACATCATGCAATATACCTAATACTGCAGATCATATTTTAAGAAAATGTCCCAATTTTAGCAGTCATCGCTTACGTTTTTTTAATTCCAACTTTTTAGATCTTAGAACTTTGCTGGGCGAGAAACCTCACCCAAATTTGTTTGCTTTTCTTAGGACTATTGGTTTTATGTCACAAATTTAATTCACTGCGTTTTAAAAAAGAATTCTACAAAATGATTTTAACCTTTTGTCTCAGAGACATTGCTAATCTAGCTTCTCATACTTTTCATTGTTTTTACGGCTTACACTTTCACTTTCTGATTTAGTATTTTACCCTGTGGCTATATTTTTACCTTGGGTATGGCGCAGCATAGCTAAACATGGCTTTTGTGCCAATAAAATTTACTACTATCCTATCCTATCCCCTCGGACAGGGAGGTATTACTGAAGTGATGGCCCTCGCAGCGGAGGCAAACAAAATATTTCATAGAATTAAAAACGTTTCTGAAACGCTTAGGAGCATGCAAGACACTGACAATGTGTGGGAGAAATTTATGATTTTAGCCGAGACGATCAGGCCCAACACTGTGGTTCATTAATGGGTTTTTGTCCCTCCGGGTTTTGCGCAGTCACATGGAATGCGAATGGACTTTTAGGGAAGATCGACGACCTGCGAGAGTTTATTAGTAGAATCAAACCACACATACTTCTCATACAGGAAACTCGGCTCGCTGCTGCGGACAATATCTCAGTTCCTAATTATACACTAGATTCCACCCCCAGTAGAACTTATCGCAGATGCAGAGGTACAGCCATACTCATCAAAAACGCAATTAAACACCAACACCTACCGAATCCCACCCTTCGCTATATTGAAGCCACCATGGTGATAGTTAATCTTCCAAACATGCCCCAATTAATTTCGTATCAGCCTATAGGCCCCCTAAACAAACAAAAGTTACCTTCAAGCTGGATTTAAAGTCGATTTATGCTTATAATTCAGCCATCTTCATTGCCGTGCAGTGGCGAATCCAGGATTCGGGTCTGGAGGGGGCTGAGGTCATAAAAATTTTGTATCGTAGTGACGAATGCCAAACCTCATGGCTTATATAAACCAAAACACTTTAACTTTACACGCTTTCCTCTCCTGACAATAGGAGTAATAAAGAACACTACAATACTTTCGATAGTTGAACACTACAATACTTTCGATAGTTTAATAAAAAATACAATGAAATAGCTGACCAAAAAATGTTTTCGACCGCGCCAACGCTACAAGTGCAAGTGGAATGACTAGAAAAGTAGGAAAATTTTCGAGCCTGTCAAATCAGAAAGCAGTGTTGTCACGATTTTAAATTAAATCAAGAATTTTGGTTTAGCTCTGGGGGGGGGGGCTGCCGCCCGATAGCCCC
>BGPR01002166.1:140159-191771 GCA_013235015.1 Araneus ventricosus
AGAGCTAAACCAAAATTTTGATTTAATTTAAAATCGTGAGTCAACACTGCTTTGATTTGACAGGCCGAAAATTTCTCACTTTTCTGTCACCACTTGACTTTGTAGCGTTGGCGCGGTCGAAAACATTTTTTGGTAAGCTATTCTCATTGTATTTTTATTAAATATCGAAAGTATTGTAGTGTTCAACTATCGAAAGTATTGTAGTGTCTTTTATTACTCCTATCATTTGGAGGAGGAAAGGTGCTAAAGTTAAAGTGTTTGGTTTATATAGCCATGAGGTTTGATTCATCACTACGATACAAAATTTTTTAGTGACCTCAGCCCTCCAGACCCGAATCCTGGATTCGCCACTGCACGGCATAATTTGAAGATGGCTGAATTATAAGCATAAACGACTTTAAAGTCCAGCTTGAAGGTAACTTTCTTACTTGTTTAGGGCCTATAGGCTGATACGAAATTAATTGGGGAGATGTTTGGAAGATTAATCTACCATACATGGTGGTTCTAATATAGCGAAGGGTGGGATTCGGTAGGCTGCGTAATTGCGTTTTTGATGAGTATGGCTGAATTCCCCTGATCATGCATAAGTTCTACTGGGGGTGGAATTAGTGATAATTAGGAAACTGAGATACTGTCCAGCAGCGAGCCAGGTTTCCAAAATGAAGTAATGGCGCTGGTTTGATTTCTACTAATAAACCTCGTCAGGTCGTCGATCTTCTTAAAAGTCCCCATTCTGACATTCCATGTATCATGCGCAAAACCCGGTGGGCAAAAAAACCATTAAGGAACACAGTGCTGGGCCCTGATCGCCTAGGGCTAAAATCATAAAATTTTCCCACATGTCATGTCTTGCATGCTTCTAAGCTTGCTTCAGAAAGTTTTTTAATTCTCATGAAATATTCTTGGTTTTGCTCTGCTCCGAGTGAAAATAATCACTTCAGCAAGTTACCTCCCGTCCGAGATGGATAGGATAGGATAGTAAATTTTATTGGCATGCAAGCCATGTTTGCCTACTGCCACCAAGGTAAAAAATATAGCCACAGGATAAAATACTAAATCAGAGTGAAGTGTGGCAACGAAAAACAATGAAAAGTATGAGAAGTGATTTAGCATGTCCTGAGACAAAAGGTTAAATACATTTGTAGAATTTTTTTTAAAACGCAGGAATTTAAATTTGTGACATAAACCAATAGTCCTAAGAAAAGAAACAACATATTGGGTGAGGTTTGCAAAGTTCTAAGACTCAAAAAGTTGAGTTGAAAACTGTAAGGTGACTGCTAAAATTAGGACATTTGTTAAAATATGATCTTGCAGTATTAGGTATTGCATGATGTACAAATTGGATAGTTCTGAACTAATAAGGCCTGTGAGTGTATCTGGTATGCCCAATACCGTAGGTTGAGTTATGTAGTAATCAGCCTATGCGATATGTGTGTCTAATTCTGGTAATTACAGGCTTTAACATGTACAGAAGTTTTATTATGATTTGTTCGTTCCATGTTCTTGCACGTTTATTAATCAGTTTCTCGGCACATCCTGGCACATGTCCGAGGGGAAAGGGCATATCTCATTGGGGGGACGTGCTCGTTCGCTCCGGGCGGGATGGGGAATTTGTCTGTTTACTGTTTTCGCCTGGACGAGAGTGGGGGCGTCATTACCAAGGGTTGTTGACCTCGGTTTTGTAGCACATGGCTCCTAGCTGGCTGTTTGTGGCTGTCCGACAATCATCGCTTCTGTATGTTGAAGCACGTTTCGTACCGCAGCAATGGTCTCCTCCGGTGATGTGTGACATCGATATCCACCCGGGGCAATTGTTCGATAGTGCACAAAATAGAGCAAGGAGTGTATTTTCCGGTAATTGGCGACAGTGGATTTCTTAGTCTGCCACGTGAACTACTCAACATACTGTCAAGTATTCGTTACCACATGATCCGTGCTAGAATGAAACGGAATCTACGAGAATTGAGGGCGTACAGTGTTGTGTGTGAATCTTAGATGACGTGCATTTAGTAATTCTCTTTACAATCGATGTAACAACTATGTGTTTAAGAGACTAACAGAAAAATATACATTAAATTCCTCACAGCTTCCTATCGTTTATTTTAGTTGAAGTAAGTAAGATCGTTTAATGTGAGATTTTGAAATTTACGTTTGTAATGAAACTAGAAATTATAAATTCTCTTTGAACCTTTATTTGTTACGCGTCAACCATTAAGGATGATCTATTAGTATATATGCTTTATCAGGACACTAACAAAAGTGTAGTGCAAATTGGTAAAAACATCCGAGTACTGTATCGTGCATTTGTGTATTATCATGCTAAACTAATGCCGTCCTATTTGGCCTTTCGTTGTGACCATAACCCTGGTTGAGTTTATTATACTTTGCTATGTTTTCGGTATTTGAGGCATCTCAGTTGGCGTGCGGGCTCTGCAATTAGTACGCTATAGTGGTAGGAAAGACAAGAAGTTCTTAGTGCTTTAAAGGAGTAAAAATCTGCCAAGTTAATTAAATTATGCAACAACTATAACGCATGGATGATATCAAATATCTTTAAAGAATTCCTCTGAAATGGACCAATGAATTAACGAGATGAAAAATTGTCTACTTTGGAACAATCTGTTCAGCTGATCCGAAGAGGAGTTGACATTTTGAAAAACATTAAGTTAAAGGTTTTTGCCACCCCAACACTACATCAACTATTCGACCCTTGATCAAGGAATATGAAGATTCTTTAAGTCATATAGAAAACTACCCAACAAGAATCAAAGACATTGACTCCAACTCTGGATTCTTTAACTGCGAACAACCAAAATCACTTTATTCTTTAGACTTCGTCATACAATTGTAATGTGAGGGACATTGTTTCGTCCAAAACAATATCAAACTGCTGGGCAAAAAAGTGTGATTCAAAATTGCCGATGAGGCTGATAACCCTCACAGAGGAAATAATCATCACGAAGAAGAAGGAATGGAAGAAATTTTTTTAGTGACATGTATCAATAGATGATAATTTGCAACATCGGAGAGAAATCCATTCCCTTGGAAATTGCAACAGACATCATAAATTCTAAAGTACAGTAAATTCTCGATTATCCGGGCATTCAAGTATCCGAAAGTCAATCCAACCGGAAAGATACTAGGAAATGAGTTTTCTAAAAAATTTTACATCCGCGCGCCAAAATTTAGTACGCGCGCGCCCGCGGCATTCCATCATTCATGGGGACAATTTATTTCGGAATGCAACGTCCACTCTGCACGGAGGGAGAGGAAAAAAAGCAATATACGTACCGTGAGGTACATGACTGTTTATGAGGGGGGGGGGGTTCAGCAAAAGTGAGAACCAAAATAAAGGTCCCCAACTTTGTTGAAAAACGAGACCTAAAACGAAATCGACAAAAAAAAAAAAAAGTAAAGTAAAGGGTCATGGGAGGGGGGTACCCAAATTGAAAGTCTCTTTCTTTCCTTTATTTATTTACCTCCGAATACCGGCAGATGTTGATTCCGATTACGTAATATCACGTGGGAGAATTGAGGCGCGCGTATTGCATAATAACCCTTATAGATTTCTTTTTTTTTAAAGATACTAGTCGGTATTCAATCTGGGATTTGTTTATAATCACTAAAAGAGTTTTATTATGTTTGCTGAGTAGAATAAATATTTTCAGTTTCGTCGGTTATTTTTATATTTTGGCTTACCCATATATTTACGGTAAAAATTGGCTACAGATCATACTTTTTATTTTTTATCATCACGTTAAATTAAAATCTTTCATAATATGTTTTGTAAATATTAATGTTATGGAAAATACAGAAGTATTCTCTAAAATTATATTTAATGCACATTTCAAAATGACAAAAAACAAATTATTTCGCCGAAAAAATCGAAAAAAAGGCTACCCTTTTTTTTCCCGTCACACTCAACTATCCAGACTTTTCTTTCAGGTATCCGAAATCAGAGCGCCTCCCGAGCATGCCGGTCAGTTGCTTTACCGTAATGTCAAACCGAAGTGGAGGAATCGTCTCTGTCTCTTAGTACTAGCGTACGGGAACATGTCACTTGACCTTTCAAACTGGTCCCCATAGTTGAATCATAGGTCACCTCGAGTTTATTCCCCTATTCATTTCAGCAGTATCTACATCTGCCCCTAGTTAAGACGCACGTGCACCATTTTTTATCTGTTTGATCCTTACTCCTTGCAGCGAATATTTCAATGTAAGTAAACACTCACTAAATTTATTTTTCATTGATTTGAAGGCACCCAATCTGTTTTCTTTCATGATATGACTGATTAAATTTGTTAAATCATGGCTTCAAAACCACGTAGTTTTTTTTTTTTTATTTTACCAGGTTCGACTCTTTTTTTTTCTTGTCGTTTTTTCCACAGTTGAAGTCATAAGTTTATTAAATTGAGTATCTTAATATTCCTTTATTATTAAATTTATTTTTCTAAAGGTTATGAATATGTTAGTCTTTGTTTTAAAGCGTTGGTTCAGATTTTTCTCGTCGTTATTTCTGATATGGTCTGAATGAACTGTTAAAGTGAGTAGAATGTTTATAAACTATCGTGGGTTTTCCCCACCTTGGTTCTAAGCTTTTTCTTTATTTTTTTCACAACGTTGAAGTCTTAAGTTTTCTTAAATCGGTAGTATCTTATATTGCTTTGTTGTTACATCTATATTAGAGAAATTTGAAGACTCACGTGGTAATTGTTTTTTTTCCACACCAGGGTTTTTGTTTTCATTGTTGTTTCTTAATTAACAGTGGATTTCTTTAACTTCTCTTAAAATGACACCCTCAATATTAATTTATTCTTTTAAATCGATATTTATTTTATTACAAAAAGGACGTACTAAAAATATTGTTCAGGCAAGTTTGGCAACATCCCTTATTTATTATGAATGTGTGGCTACTTAAATAATGCCAAGATAAGGAACAATTTTAATTTTTTGGTCCAAATTCAAATATATTATTATACAATACTGTATTCGCATTTTTAATAGAATTATTACAATGTGCTCGTAAGGAATAAAAAATAACTCATAAGAATTTATAAGGTGGTTGTATGACATCTTAATCTAGTACTTTATTCGTTTCTTGCACAGTTCATACGTGCATAGACTGAATCTGTAAAGCAACTTGTAACAAATAAAGACAGAGACCTCAATAAATATTAAGTCTGCTTTTTGAAATAAAATGATAATACAGATCTGTATATGACTTGAAAATAAATTGTATCTTGTTGCTAGCTATGAGTACATCTAGTTATGTATCTAGTCATATGACTGTTTATATTTCAGAGATTATTTTTTTGCAAAAATCAGTCGATTATTATTTAATATTTTTAAAGAAGAAAACATGTTAACATAATTAATGGAAGTATTTTACATCAGTGACACATCAAGCTGACTATGAAAAATGCAAAAATACTGACCTAGTAAAAATAAAAAACATCACGAATGTACTACAAATTTTATTTTCTTTATAATACCATTGCATTCAAAAACAAAAATACTAAGTGATGATTATTCTTCTTTTTAAAATTTATCACATAATTATATATAATTTTTTTCAATTATTCATAATTATTTAATGATTATTTGAATTATTTTCTTTTTCTCCATAATTTTAAAGGCATTACTCCCAATCCTTCTAAATATCTCAGGTTCATTTTTCGTTCAATTCTTTTTCGTTTTGTAAGGAAAGAAAAAAATAAAGTTGGAATTTCTTAACCTAAATTTGAATTATAATTAAGTTATGTATAGTTTAGTAATAATTAAAAAACGGTACATACTTGCGCAATATCTTTCAATATAATTAAAGTATTATTAAATTCTCCTGAATTGTTATTATTCATAATCATTCTCATAAATACAATCAAAATATCTGGCTATTTACCCTATTTATATTTACTGTTCTGCAAGGACCTTTTATTTTCTTATTGTTTTCTTCTATTGTACATACAGTGGAACTTAGATCTTAACCATTTTCTATTTTCAAATTTTCATGTTTCTATTATGAAAAGTTAAAATATGATCTCATAATTATAATTCCTATTTGTTAATTTAACTTAGCTGCAAGCACCATTTATTTTCTTACTTTCATTATGTCCACGTTTTCTTCATTGTACATTACAGAACTGAGAACATTCAAATTCTTGATTAAAATTTTCTTGGTCCCTTTGATTTCTATTGAAATAAAATTCAAATATCACTTATAATTCGAATTATTTTCTTAATTTAATACCTGAAAGATCATTCTATTTTCATATATTCATAATTTTCTTTTCTTTATTTGAGTTTAAGTTGGATTATTCTATATTCTGTGGAGTGCGATTTTCTTATACCTTCGGTATTTTCTTTAACGAAATCTCCCTTAATATAAAATATTCGTTTCATTATTATATGCAAACTTATTTTATATTATATGTCAATCTGTAAGATGAAATATCAGAAGTAAGTCCTGAAAGGCAAAATCAAAAAAATTTACATAGTGGTTTGTTATTTTTTAATCGATTTTCAACTAAAATGAATAAAGGTGGCAACTTCCTAATTTTGAAGCCCTATGTGAAAAAATTGAACATAATCTAGACAAACTATAGAATATTAGTAAAATCATGAAAAGTTCTATTATGAGCTCACTATCTCTTCCAGATGCTTCCGCCACTTCTACCAAGTATGATCGATGAGATCGGATAAGTAGGAGACACCGGACGAGACCCAAACATCTGAGATACGGAACTAATGCGCTTCAACGACAAATCACCACATTTGGCCATAAGACCAATTCATGAGAAACGTACGAGTTCACAGCACAAGTTTAAATTTAAAGTTCAATGACAGGATACATACAGCAGCTCTTACAGATTTTCCAAATTTACAGAACTACAATTAAAGTAATACTATCTCTCGTTCAGTTATTGCGTTAACGAAAATCCCAAGTTTTGCTAGAATAATTGTATCGTCATAATTCGTTCGATGTTTTGGATGTCAAGCTTTCTCTATGCTAATAGAGAAAAAGAACTCCTGAGCGTATGACATTTTCATCTTTTTAATTTATCGTACAATATCTTTGAATGATCTCATGTTGCGTAATTTGGAATTTTTTTGAGGTCCTTGGAATTTCCTTGATTAACAAAATTAAAATAATCGCCTATATTGCGAATTTATTTGGCTAATTTAACTTTTACTGTTTGGACTATTTATTTCTCTTATATTCATTGATTTTCTGTTTTTTTTTCTATTGCATCAATGACGCCGAGCCAGCTGGTTAGCCCAAATTCTATAGCTATATAATGATTTTCAAAGCTACATCAATAGAATTAACTGAGATTCCAAGAAATTGACTACTTCTATAAACATATGTAAAATGTTGAAATCTTGATGAATTTTAGACTTAAAACATTTCTAAATACAAAAATAAAAATTCAAATGCTCAAGACTAGAAGAAATAGATAATAGTTATTTACATCATCAATTCAGTTTTCAAAGTTTTCATTATGTCAAGCTTAAATCTAATGTTCTAATATTAAATGAATGTATTTGTCAGCTGCTCACTTCTCAATTATTTTGATTTGAAATTTTATTACGATATTAAACAATTTAAAATACAATTTCAATATCAGTAAATATGGAATACAAGAATAAAAAAGTGATTATTTGAAATGAAAACGCAATAATCCCCAAAACTAGAGTCATAGAGTATTTAAATAAATAATTTTGAGCAATCTGAAAATAGTAGATTTTGGGCAAAAAACTATATGAATGTTGTTTTTTTTTTTCTTTTTAAAAAATTTGATGTTCCATTATCTATTTCGTTTTTTTTTTTTCGGTATTCTAATTGCGTTTGTTGAAAGATAGGTTGAATATATACAGTCAACCTTATTTAACGAACCCCATTATGAACTTTTTCTTTTGAATCAAGAACATTTTAAGAATTTCTTCTGCAAAAAATAACCTCCAAATAGCGAAGTAGCATTCCCTATTTAACGAACTTTTTTTCGTGATCCAATATTTTTTTTCTCCCTATTTTCAAAATATTTCTAAACATTTCAAATTTACTTTTTTTTAAACACATTTTATGGTGATCAATGAATCTGAAGCTGGAAATGTCAAAGCGAAAGTGCTTGAGCATCAAAGAAAAAAATTACCCTTCAGTAGAATAAAGGCGTGAAAATAAAAGTATATTGTTTTAAAATTTGGTATTCCTCCAAACAGCTTATGAACCATAATAAAACATCGCGATAAGATACAAAAATTACATTCATCGAATTCTCATATTCAAAACGTTAAAAGCATGTGTCTAAGAAGATGTATTATATACTAAGTGGGACAGGGTGTGAAAAAAATATTAAAGAATACAGCAACGAATTGGTACCAAGACGAAGATGATGTTGATGGAAAATGATCATGATGCAGAAATCAACAAACCTTCGTATGATGAAATGCTAAATTCATTAATTTTATAAAATATTTTTAATTGAAAATACAGTATCTCTGGACAATGCCTTTGTTTTTTATTCTTGCTTTCCCTGCAGATTTCTGTTTGATGGGTAAGAGCATAAAACAAATAGATATTAATTTAGAAAATAAAGGTATGATTAATTACTTTTTCAATAATATTTAGTGTTTGGTGAATTTAAAATCTGTTTTGTGTGTTTGAAGTATTTAAAAAAGGTGAATCTCTGTTTAACGAATTTTCCATATAACGAACTTTTTTTTCGAGACTTAGCAACTTCGTTAAGTCTCCGGCCGTATTTAAATCGTGAAGTGTAAGTGTTTTATTTGCAAAATGCGTTTAAAATTCATTAAAGTATTTGAATTTTTCTTTTTTAAAAAATAACATTTTCTAACTGTATTACATCAAAAAATTCTCTTTTTGCATGAAGCAAGAATTTTTCTCTCCTTCAATTCCTTGCCAATACTACTCTCTACAACCTGCTGGTTCCTTCTTCCATAACTTCGACCCTCGATCATGCCGTCTTGCGATAGATGTTGCTATCCTCAAAAAAAAGTATCTGCAGAGTTATGCAGAGATTCGTAAAATCAGTTTCATCTGCACAGCTGTGAATGAATTGCAGATTCAGATGTTTGTATTTTTTTCTTGGTAATTCCTTCCCTCGTCAACTTAAAGATTCAAGAATTACCTAGAAAAATTATAGATTCTAAATATTTCTCTGACAGATGAAGGCAACTGATAGAGTTATATTAATTCCTTCTGCCACCAAGGCCATTTTTTTCCATTTGGTGAAACAATGAGTAACGAATAGATTATTTTAGTAAAATTAATGCCCCTGCTTCGAAGCAACGTGAGGACTATTTTGTTCTGACTCTGTCATTTGAATCGCGATAAGATGAGACAAGCAACATTTGGACAGGCATCCCCGTCTTAAGTTCCACACCACACTAGAGGTGCAAGGACGTTCGACATACGATGCCATATTTAGCGGGCAACAGGCCCACACGGAGCTTAATTATAAAAGCGTAATTATTTAGTGGATTAATTTAGCTTCACCACTTTAAACAGTGTAAAGTAGATTTTTGACTTTCGACGCCATTGTACGTGGGATCTTCATATTACGCAGTTTTCGAGTGCTGAATCTGGAACCATCCATCCCTCGAAGTCTTCCTCATCACCAGGCCACTGCTGACTCTCTTTTTTTGAGAAGCCCAGTGGCAGAATACTTTTCAATAGTCTGCAACGGAAGTTGTCTCTTAAAATAGTCTGCAGAATAGTGTGACTATTAATGTCTTGCTTTCTTTTTTAAACTATTGAAATACGATAATTAAAAAATACGACAAACATAAATTAAAAACTATATAACATCTTTTATTATTTGTATAATATAATTAAGCAATTAATAAACAAAAGCATATGAAGATTAATCTTTTTTTTCTTTGGGCAGATATTAACGATAAATGAAGTATCAAGTTGTTTCAGGCAATATTAAGCATACTACAAAATACCTATGCAGAAAAAATTAGGTTTCGGGTACTTTTCCGTTTTAAACACAGCACTTGTTGTCTTTCTGTTTTGGTGAATTTTTCAAAACATACATCACTAGTCATATAAATGAAATATTCTTCAATATGTTAGATGTTATTTAAAAAATTATGCCTCCCGTTTATTGTAAAAAAAAAAAAATTAAGTATGTCAAAAATTCTTGTATGTTTTTAATTTAAAAAATGCAGTAAATAATTGCTTTTTTTTTATGAAACGAAAACTTTGAAACTTATTAGCATATTTATCCTGGATATGCATTTTAATGAATGAAAGCGTAAACCGATAAATTGTTCTGTAATTATACATATATAAGATATCATAGTATCATTGTTTATTATTTTAAAACAAGAAGAAACAGAGTCATCTTCTCTAAAATTTTGATAACTTTTGATTTCACGGAATTTTGCATTTGCACATATATAGATATATTTTGAAACTGTATACAATGAATTCATATTTCTTAACTAATGCTTAGAACGCTTAAAAATTGGGGCAATCTTGGCTTGAACTCTGTCTCGTCTTATTAATTCTCAGAATTTGTCTTTTTTTTTCGCTCCTGTTTGTGAAAAAAAAATAATTGATTTGCAGCCGTAGAGATCGATCGAAACTGGAGGTTTATTTTCAGGCTGGCGTAAATAATGCTGCTTTTAAGTTTTTTCAATCATAGCCGCAATCAAACAACGAATTTATCTATATACCAGCCACTAAAGTAAAACCACGTGTTATTTCCAGAAACCAAAAGCTCTTGCCAGAAACGCCAATACTGTGACCAATACAGATATGAGGCAAAGAAGGGCACTTCAAGGTCAAATCGCAGTCACTAGGTCGCCAGGGTGCCCACTCAGCATAGGAAAAAAAGAGGGGGGGGGGCGACGAAGATTGCGCGAGGGCGAGAGGATGGCTAAGTTTTAGCAATGTGAGTTTTATAATAATTGCTAAGTTCTTTAGAAAGTGTGATTAATAACTTTGATATTTTTTTTTCCGATGGGATTTATTTTATGAGCACCTGATAAACTTTATTACAAAATAGTCTGCAGACACTGTCCAAAATCTGCGACGTACGACGCAGCGTCACGGTGTTTCTGCCACTGGGAGAGTGAAGTAACAAAGATTGAAATAATATTAAACTTTATTTCTAAAAAAATTAGATCCTGAAAATTCTTACATCCCAACCTTTATAACAACATATGAAACATGACCACTCTAATGTTACAAACATAGATTAATCTATCCGAAAAATCATTGAAAATTGTTCATATTTTTTTTGTTCTCATTCTGATTTTATTATTATCAAGATATTTTATTCTTTACTTTATCTGTTGTTTTTTAAAATTGAATATAATTATTTATACAATTCTATTTACCTTGACTTGATTTCTGTTTGTAACGACTTTTGTAATTTATTTTCGCTCACTCCCTGGTGTACTAGAGCAGGGTGGGGAATTATTAAATTTAGGGCAGTTAGGGCAAAAGCCGCCTGAGCGGAACATTATACAAAAAACAATTATATATTTCACTGCACTTCAGGTAACTGGCAAGGGGCCTATAAAAAAATCTCAAGCAAGCCGCACACAGCCTCAAGGCCACAGGTCTCCCCATCCCTGTACAGAGTTCTGTAATTTTGTATACTTATGTGCCTCGATGACAATATACTATTTTAATATTTTCAAATTTAAATATCAGTTGATCGATTAATTTAATTACATCTCTGCACTCTCAATTGCCCAAATTTAATCTCACATGAAAAATGGCCACCCAGTTTTACGAATAGATGAATCCATCTCTCAAAAATCAGTGAGAAAAATCTCTTAATGTTTTGTTTTCTCTCCTTCATCTGATTTCTTTTTTTTACAAATTGTCTTATTAACACTGGCGGACCACGCCTTATATAAGCAAAACTTCCTCAGAGCAACACTAGAATCCAGAAAAAACAAATGTCACAATTTGAATCCAAACCAGCGGGGAGTGGTCTCCTTAAACTTTTCCGTATATACTTTCAAAAAGGTGCTGTTTCCTCCTCCCGCGTCGATAAAAAAAAATTCGGAACCTTTTGTAAACCCAGGATCCAATGACTATCGGAAAATATTTAGGTAAAATCAAAGTCAGAGAGATGCGTTCCGATTTAAATGCGTACCGATTTTACCTTGCTGGCTCCGCGATCAAAGTCACATAATCCTCTCGCGTGCACAGATTGCTACCAGTACGCCGCGCTTGAGAATCGCATTAAAAAGCGCGAAGCAGGAGTCATTAAATATCATGCACAGAAGATTGCGTCCAGTAAGCATGCGCGTGGAGACAGCGAACATCTGCTTTTGGAGATGCGATTATACAGACCTACAGACAGTCAACTCCTTGACGGATTTGGCCCAAAATTTTATACGGACCTACATTCATGGCGATAAAATCACACCAAAAAATTTATCCATCTAGCTATTCAAGCTTTTGTTGAGTTATAGTGTTCACATGAACGCGGGACGTACAAAACAGACAGACTTCCCGTAGACGGATTTGTCCAAAATTCCATCGAAACCTACAAATTATGTCTGTAAAGACCACATACCAAATGCTATTCCCGTAGTTCTTAATAGTTTTCGAGTTATCGTGTTCACAGATAGACACATAATCTAAATTGTGTTTTTTCGGACTCAGACGTGGAGACTGTCTCACACCCGAGTTCGAATTTTGACGATTTACAATACTTTCTCTCGTATACGAGAAAGTAAAATGATTACAAAAAAACAGTGCTTTTGTAATTTTGTATGTTTCAAAGCGTTGAATAAGGTTTCTATTCGCATTATAATGAGGTAAGTAAAACGTGTATTTATTTCTAAAATTCCGCCTTAATTTTCCAAAATTCAGGGCTATTGAGGCGGCAGAAGATGTTAACCCATAATTCTAAAATTTTAAAGATGTTGTTGTTAATAAATAGTGTCTTTAAGCACTACTGCAAACTTATCAACTAAACTGTGATTTTTTTATTAATTTTTGAATTTTAACCATTTAGTCCAATTTTCTGAATTTTCTGCCCATTGAGGCGAGCCAGAAGATATCAACTAGAGTTACAAGATTTTGCACACTTTTTTAATGATGGGAGTCTTCGCAATTCTTCCGAATTACCACAAAATGATCCCCAAGATACTGACTTTTCGGTCCGTCCTACCACAGAAGTTAAGGCTACAACGACTTTACATTAATCCAGTCGCTTGCCTCTAAACGACATTTGGAGCGTGCTGCTTGTCAAACATCTTTTTATTCGCTTACAAATGCTTCACTATCTTTTGCCTTGCTGGAAATTCTTCTGAGAGATTGACTTGTATTTAACGGATGCCTAAAAGAAAACATAACTCCGAATCTCGTAATACTAAAAGTTATACTTTTCACTAAAATATTATTTATTTTTTATTTACAAAACGCAGGTAAACATTATTGCAGATATTAACCAGCGATTTTAATCTAATTAAATAAGCTTTTAGTTAGAATTCTTAAGAACCAATGAAAACATTTTCAAACGATATTTGAAAAATAAGCAGGAAAATAATATAAGGTAATTACACCATCGCCTAGCAACAGAGTATCATTAACGGCCTTTTATTTCAAAATTGTCTCGTGTCAACTTTATTAAATTTGAAAAATTAATAAAAAAAAACGAAAAAAAATGTCATATAAAATTGTTAATACAAAAGGTAAAATTTTGAACTTTAAGATGGTATATATGTACGGTTTGGGGATAATTTCACCCGAACTTTGCTAATGGAAAAATGGTTTCGGTTAATTTTAAATTAACTGACTGTTTAATTAACTTTTGAGCTTTTGAAATGTTAACAGTAATCTTCCCTTGTCTTAATAAGTGTGCAAAGTTTGCTGGAAATCAGTGCCATGGTTTAGGAGGAGATGTGAAACACAATACAAACTACATAGATACCCACAATCACTTTTATTTATATTATAAGATAAATATTACCTGCCATAACGTCAGGAGATGTGTTGAATGCAATATTATATTTTTTTTGTTACGTAAGTATTCCTCCCTACACTGCCGTAAGAAAATCTGGCATTTGAAGTTTGATTTATTTGGCGTGTACCAATTATTAAGCGTTTTAGGAATTTTCATTGCAGAAAAGTGGGGTATTTTATAGAATGCTTGGTGGGATTACTGTTGAATGAACTATTTCACCTAACGCAAATTTCTGAACTAGGAAAGCTAACTAATATTATTTATTTTAATTTGAATTCAGTTTGCTATTATTTTAGAAGCATATTGTTATCGAAACATTCATTATTCACCTTTCAGGTACACACTTAGAATTATTCGTTATAAGCTTTATTTGGAAAAAAATGCAATCATCAAAGCGGCATATGCGTTTGTTTTCACTAAGTTTCTCTAAAACTATAGTCAAAGATAGGCCAAGAAGCTAACAGAGATTATGCTATGCTTCCGGTGCTGCACCGATGAATGACGTAGTTGGTGTTTGACTGTTTTGGGGTTACTTTCGTTAGGGACCTCGCCAACAACCAGAGTGATTTTTTTGCTTCGTGTGCGCTAATCACCGTTTTGTTCTCAAAGCAAAAGAAAAGTTGCTTGGGTCGATTTTTTTTTTTTTACTATTAAATCGTTTTAGTACATAATTTGCGCATTATTAATTAAAGGGAAGGCTGAGAAATATCAATAGTAGACACTTGACACTATATTTAAAATTGTATACAGCAGAAGATTCTATGCAAAAGAAAAGAATTGATTACAATCTCAACCATGCTTTTTTATGTTGTTTTGAAATAAAGGATGGATAAATTTTTTAATAATTAAAGGAAATTTAATAAAGACTAAAATATTTATAATGAATAATGCTCGAATAATAATCGAATTACAGCTCAAATTTTAAATTCAGTAAAAGTTTTTCTCACTCTTCTAATACGGAGTTTTGAGAGAAGTTAATGTATGTACATTGAATATTTTATATTATACAGCATAACCGAAAGCTTCATATTCTATTTCTTTAAATATTTTTTTTTTTGCACTCTTATAATATTTTTTCACTGTATGCAAATATTATTTTGTGCAAACTTGCGCACAAATGAATCCGTTAAATCTAGAGTTTAACATTTAGTTTTCATAGATAAACAGATTGAGCCAAACATATAAATGCAAAAAAATAGTTTTAAAACTTTCTTTTATGTACATACTAATGATGTGAATATATATCATATTCTAATCAAGAATGTAAATAAATTAGACTCACAGAAATCCATCCCAATCTCACATCTTAAAAACAACTGAATCATAAACAAAAAACAAATTCTGCTGTTTTGGAACTGATTAATCGAAGGCCAATTTTATAAATAATAAGCTATTGTTAAAGGAAATTTGTTTCAGCATTTTTTTAGTGTTGGGAAAATTATTTAATATTGAGAAAATGCCAATAACGCAACCTTTGTTTTACTTTTCCTCTTTTTTTTCACTAATTTATCCTCTATTTGTACTCTTTTTTATTATATATTTTTTGTTTTCATTTGATTTCTTTTGAGTTTTTTTTTGCATCGTCTTCATATTTCACATTTCATATATTTAATTTTATTTTGATATATATTGTTATGTATATGTACAAAAAATGATGCAAATACTGAAAAGATAAGATCAATAAATACTTTCAAAAAGCAGTATATTTTAGTAGTTGCTGCTTCATATAAAATGATAAAAAAGAAATTAATTAACAGCAATAAATTCTGTTACATTTTCTCTGAGTAACCATAATCATGCCAGCAATCAAAAGATTATATTCACCAAATGTGATCTCCGAAGAGACAGAGAAAAGTTTTTTTCCTGAATGCTCCTAAGGTCATCTTGATATCTTGGTTTCTCGTAATTTCCGACACAAGGCGGGAAAAAAAATTAAGAATTAAATAACATACGTTTTGAAAATGATTTTACAGAAAGAGAATATCGGTTTTGTTATTTAAAGCAAAAATTCTGTTGAAATATGTCAATTACTTTTAAAATACATTAGAATAATTTGCAGGACTATTCACTTGGCGGAAGAATGCCATCCATAGCTTCCACTGTATAACATTCTTGAGTTGTCTCAATTATAGCTAAAGAAATATATTTCATACAATTTTCCGACAGAACGGGAAGTTAACACTTTTGTCCGATCCTCCTTCTTTATAGCCGAAGACAAAAAAGCAGGACCCTCTCTTTATAATATAAGAATGTGAGGGGTCACAGCGGGAATTTCTTAGTAGGAACCCTTCAGTTCTTCTGAAGTACCAGAAAGTGTACTTATTTCCTTGGCAAGAAGGTTGTAAATTTAATGAAAAACAATGACGTCACAACCCAGTAAACATCAACGCCATCTCTTAGAAAAGGCATTTAAATTCCTACGAGTAAGCCTTTAATATTTTTTGAACTATTTCTTTGTCGTGACATTTTCATTTGTATGTTTTATCTTCCTTTTTTTTTGAAAGTTTGCCTCTATTATTTTAGAATTTACAATGAAATTTATTTTCTTCAAGCATTCATACTTTATTTTTTTTATTTCAGATTTTGGGCTTTAGGAAAAAATGTCTCTAATCAAAGAATGTTGATTTTAATGCAACCTGGGAACAGCTTCTGTGGAACAATTGATAGTAGATCACTTGAAATATAAACGGAGGATGGAATGATCGATTCAGATATCCTTTTTTTTTAATTCTTTTAAAGTAGCATGCTATACAGTTTTTCTTTCAGGTTTAAATGCATTTATGTTAAGATCTTTACTCTTTTCAAGCACCTTGAGCCATGCTTTTCCTTTTCTTCCTGTTCAGTTGTGTAGACACAAAATAAGTAAGAAAAAAAGCCGGAACACTTTAACTTGCGACAAAAGGAGCACATGAGGTTTTCACAATTTTTCTTATTTATTTTCGTGACAAAATAGCGTGGCGGAACACTTAACCTCCTTAAAACAGTGCGCGCCTTTGTCACCCAGGTTAAAGTGTCCCGGCACTGCTTTTTTTTTTCACGAGAAATATAAAAAGAATGACTTAACAGTGCGCCTTTTGTCACCCAGGTTCTTCCTGTTCAGTGTAGTAAAAAAAGCAGTGCCGGAACATTCTTAACTTGCGATAAAAGGCGGAAGAATGTTCCGCCACTGCTTTTAGTCACGAGAACAACAAGAAAATTGTGAAAACCTCATTAAAACAGTGGGCCTTTTGTCACCCAGGTTAAAGTGTTGACACTGCTTTTTTTTACCACACCGCTGAACAGGAAGAACCTGCGATAAAAAAGGCGCAAATTGTTTTAAGGAGCTTCTTTTCTTATTTATTTTCGTAAAAAAGCAGCCGGAACACTTTAATCTGGGTGACAAAAGGCGCACTGTTGAGGCTTTCAATTTTTTTATTATTTATTTCTGGTGGAAAAAAGCAACGCCGTAGCGGCGCACCCGGCTCTACTACACCTCTATTCATGTTCAACATCAAAAATGCTAATTCATATTTATATTGGTACTATTCTGGAAAAATTCCTTTAGATTAAGCACTTTGGTTATTTGCCATAAAAAATATGAAGTATCATTTTAAGATTTCAGCTAACTCTGTTCAAGTAAAATCGAAATACCAGCTATATTTGATTAATAATCGGTCTAAATTTTATTAAACGTCATATACAAGTTAAAACTTAGAAAATAATTTACAAATCTAAATTTTTTTAAAAACATACTACGAATTTATATAAGTGCTTTCAGAGAACTATATTTATTAAAAAATAGTGGCGCCACCCATATTCAGAAGTTACTATTTCAAACTAACTAGAATATACTAACTTAAATTGTAAACATAATCTTAGCAATAAAATTTTAGAAACAATATCCCTAACAGAGAAAAAAAATAAAAAAATTACCCAATAAATATATATTTTATTCTATACCTAAGTATCCTTCAATATATGTAACAAATGTTTTAGGGATTCCAAATAATATAGCACTTAAAAAATGTGTAATGTTTTAATTATATTATTGTGCAATCTGTAAATTGCCCATTATTTCTTATTATATAGTTAATTACTAAGTTTCTATAAATAGACTTGCTAAGATTACAATTCAGAAAAGGAAATCTTATTATCATCTAAGTCAAATGCATTTATTTTATCATATATACTGGCCCAAACTTGATCATCAATAAAGACTAAATTTCAAATCATGACTTCTTTGACAAGGTTTTGAAGGAAACGGAAAAGACTGAGCTTTTGTCTAAAAAAAGTAGAGCTTTCTTGCTGAAATAGAGCCGAAATAGGAACTTGAGCACTTTATTGTCTCGAGCTGTTAAAAAGAGAGCTTCTTACAATTCATCATTTTTTTGTCTTTTGAATTTACTTTGCAGCCAAAACCTTATTTGAGACAACTTCTTGAACAAAAAAATATCTGATATCTTTCGTTCCCCCTTCTAGTCTTCTTCTACCCATATTCTCACTAATCTAGTTGCAATTATTTTCAAAGATTTGCCTTTGATAATTCTTTTTTTATGGTTTCCATTTTTTTCCCCATTACATAACCACTCTTTATGGTTTTAAAGATTTGCTTCATTTTGCATTCAGCACCAGCAGTCTTTGCAACCTGGTAAAAGTAAACATGCATTGAGGAATCATGGCGGAATAGAGAAGGTGTCAATTCTTAGAACAAAAAAATAGCTGTAATCGGGTGGCATATTACAGAGAGGGGGAAGACTTGACCTGCTATGCGAAGGATCTACCCCTCCTGATAATGACATTTTACAAGCCTTGCACCTTGAAAATTAGCCAGCTCTAGTACCAACTTCGACGTCCTTTCTTAAAAAAAATCATTAACTCATTTAATAAAAATTCAGTTTTCTGTCAACTGCTTTATTGGGTTCATAGAGGCCCAGATAGTCGAGTTTTACAATTCATGCATGATTTCCCAGAATTTTTTTTCAAATTTGCTGATATCATTTGTGAATTAGAAGTAAAATCTGATAAAATTAGCAATAAATTTCATGAAAAAATTTATTTGTTAATTGATATAAATGATTTATTGTATTATATTTTACTCACATTTGTGCTACATTTATCCTGTTAACGTTTTTCTACTGATGTGTATGTATTGTGTGTTAGATCTTAATGAGCCTCTGGCTAAAAGTTGTATGACGAAAACCAAAAGTACCTTTGATCAGTATTGTCAGAAAGTTGTACAAAGTAAGTAATAATTGTACATCTGTGGTTTTAAAAAAAATCAATTTTATTAATATGTTATGCTTGTAATGTGAAATTTCTTGAAAAGAATGTAACGGAGAGATTTTACTTCAAATTGTACCATATTGTGTTAGTATAAAACTCATGCTGTAAGTGTTTATATGTATGTTATGTCTACTACAAAGTGAAACCATGCATTATTAAATCCTTGTCTTCAGTAGATGTTTTGTAAACAATGAAACGGCAACTGTGTAACAGTTTTAGATTCAGTTTGGAATGCACACTCGATTCTCTTATGTCTATGGAGATTAACTCAAATTGTATGTGCAAAACTCTGCTTACATTATTATGCAATGTCATGTCTATACAAAGTGAAAACATGCATACAAAATCCTTGTCTTCGCAGGGATGTTTTTGTAAACAATGAAACGGTAACTGTGTAACAGTTTTAGATTCAGTCGGAAACTGGTAAGAGATCTGAAACAATAATCGATTCTCTAGTGTCTTATGGAGATTAACCTCAATTGTATGTGCAAAACTCTGCTGGCATTATTATGCATGTCAGGCTCCGTACAGAGTGAAACCATGGATATTAAATCCTTGTCTTGAGTAGGATGTTTTTGTAAACAACGAAACAGTAACTGTATAACAGTTTGAGATTCAGTCGGAAACTGGTAAGAGATCTGAAATGCACACTCGATTCTCTTCAGTGTCTTAAGTGGAGATTAACTCAAATTGTATTGCAAAACTCTCTGCTGGCATTATTATGCATGCTTCGTACCCATACAAAGTGAAACCATGCATATTAAATCCTTGTCTTGAGTAGGATGTTTTTGTAAACAACGAAACAGTAACTGTATAACAGTTTGAGATTCAGTCGGAAACTGGTAAGAGATCTGAAATGCACACTCGATTCTCTTCAGTGTCTTATGGAGATTAACTCAAATTGTATGTGCAAAACTCTGCTGGCATTATTACGGCTGTGGCCCATACAAAGTGAAACCATGTATTAAATCCTTGTCTTGAGTAGGATGTTTTGTAAACAATTTAAAACAGTAACTACAAGAAGTTGAGATTCAGTCGGAAACTGGTAAGAGATCTGAAATGCACACTCGATTCTCTTCAGTGCCTTATGGAGATTAACCTCAAATTGTATGTGCAAAAACTTGCGCTGGCATTATTATACGCTTCAGCTCCAGCAAAGTGAAACCATGCATATTAACTCTTTGTCTTGGTGCAGATGTTTTTGTAAACAACGAAACAGTAACTGTATGTAAACAGTTTGAGACATTCAGTCGGAAACTGTAAGAGATCTGAAATGCACACTCCGATTCCTTTCAGTGTTCCATGGAGTCAATCAAATTGTATGTGCAAAACTCTGCTGGCATTATTATGTCAGGCTCTATACAAAGTGAAACCATGGATATTAAATCCTTTGTCTTGGAGTAGGGATGTTTTAAACAACGAAACAGCACCGTATAACAGTTTGAGATTCAGTCGGAAACTGGCAGAGATCTGAAATGCACTCGATTCTCTTCAGTGTCTTGCGGAGATTAACTCAAATTGTAAGGTGCAAAACTCTGCTGGCATTATTATGCATGTCAGGCTCATACAAAGTGAAACCATGCATAACTTGTCTTGAGTAGGATGTTTTTGTAAACAACGAAACAGTAACTGTATAACAGTTTGAGATTCAGTCGGAAACAAGAGATCTGAAATGCACACTGATTCTCTTCAGTGCCTTATGGAGATTAACTCACCATTGTATGCAAAACTCTCTGCTGGCATTATTATGCATGTCAGGCCCATACAAAGTGTCCTACATAAACTCGTTCAGTAGGATGTTTTGTAACAACGAAACAGTAACTGTATAACAGTTTGAGATTCAGTCGAAACTGGTAAGTAGATCTGGAAATGCACACTCGATTCTCTTCAGTGTCTTATGGAGATTAACTCAAATTGTATGTGCAAAACTCTGCTGGCATTATTATGCATGTCAGGCTCCATACAAAGTGAAACCATGGATATTAAATCCTTGTCTTGAGTAGGATGTTTTTGTAAACAACGAAACAGTAACTGTATAACAGTTTGAGATTCAGTCGGAAACTGGTAAGAGATCTGAAAATGCAATGCCTGATCTTCTTTCAGTGTCTATGGAGATTAATCAAATTAAAGTGCAAACTCTGCTGGCATTATTATACGTCAGGCTCCATACAAAAGTGAAACCGCATATTAAACTTGTCTTGGAGTAGGATGTTTTTGTAAACAATGAAACAGTAACTGTATAACAGTTTGAGATTCTTGTGGGCCGGAAACTGGTAAGAGATCTGAAATGCACACCGATTCTCTTCAGTGTCTATGGAGATTAACTAAATTGTATGTGCAAACTCTGCTGGCATTATGTCAGGCTCCATACAGTGAAACCATGGATATTAAATCCTTGTCTTGAGTAGATGCTTTAAATAACGAAACAGTAACTGTATAACAGTTTGAGATTCAATGGAAACTGGTAAGAGATCTGAAATGGCTCGATTCTCTTTCAGTGTCTTATGAGATTAACTCAAATTGTAAGGTAAACTCTGCTGGCATTGTTATGCAATGTCAGGCTCATACAAAGTGAAACCATGCATATTAAATCCTTGTCTTGAGTAGGATGTTTTTGTAAACAACGAAACAGTAACTGTATAACAGTTTGAGATTCAGTCGGAAACTGGTAAGAGCAATACGTAACTGAACGAAGTACACGAGGGGGCTGCAGCCCGATAGCCCCTCCCCTGGATTCGCCACTGTTGCCGTGGACCTAAATGCCAACTGGAATTGCACGGTGAACTGCAAAAACGGTAAGCTACTAAGAAGATTCGCAGAAAAAACAAATGCAGAAATTATCGCACCAGACACACCCACCCATTTTCATCGCAACGGGGCATCAGTCTTGGACCTAGCCCTGGCCAGAAATATCCCATGCGAAATCAGCGCATATTCACTGACCGAACTTTCTAGCGACCATCTTCCGGACAACTTCAGGAAGGTCTGAAACGTAAAATGCGAGTTGAAATTTTGAATTTGGAGGACGAAATTTTTTTTGTGTCCTCCGGGGAAAAGAGCGAAAAGTCCTGGTTTCGAGGACAAAGTGATTGACTTGTTCGGCAAGATGAGAAGAAATTTATAGTTTTCTTTTTCAGATAAATATTAATGTCAAATCCATAAACTAACCTATGCATAATAATTTACTTTACAATTTGCTTTTCATATCAATACCAGTGTAAAATCTTATGAGGTGTATATTTTTAGTTTGTTTTCTGTATTAAAGTATAAGGACATTGCTCCTTCATTTGTGTTGTTAAATATTCACTGGTTTTGATAAAGTAGTTAAAACAACGTGTTATTCTTTTTTATAGAGTATGAGTACCGTGGTCTAGTATTTTAGTAACAGGACAAAGTTTTTAACAGGGTCGGAACTGGAAGTTTTTTATGGCTACTTACAAGTCGCCATTCGTCTTCCAAAATATTAAAAATAATCATAACCCCACGTCTAGAAATCTCTAATGGTGGGTAGGTCTAGGTCCCTCCTAATGTTTTCATTTCTGATAAACCAGGGCAATCGTGTGATTCTCCTGATTGTGATACAGTAGATTCTCCCTACAACGAAGTCTCCCTACAGCGAATTTCTCCTTATAACGAAATTTTTAATCGGAATGTTAAATAACATTCAAAATATTCTCTATATAACGAAGTGGTTGTCTCCCTAAAGAGAATTTTTTCAGGCCATTATCTTTTCGATTTTTGTCATTTTTAAAGAAAGTTGCTAATTTCTGTGCAAACAAATCGCTCACACGTGCCTGTTTCTGGAACCACTCGCATTGTTCATTCCAGCGATAACACATAACAATAGAATACTATGTGAAGGGTAATGCAGTTGTGGGGACCTGACTTTCTACAGAGGGAGCAACATTTCTATGGGTCAAGATTCCAAGAATCGGGGTGGAGTGGGGATGGAAACAGCAAATGAATGTGACAATACGCATTTTATGTTTATCCGTACTAGTACATATTATTCTCTAAATTGGTGAATTGTCTTCACTTTTGAGCATTTTATTTATACAATAAAAAATAGTATAATTTTACCAAATTTATAATAGAACATTACTTCATTTTTAATTGAAAGTCATAATGAAATATTTTTGAACATATCCCACATACTAAACAACAACATTTACTTAAATAACTGCAAAAATCTCTAATCTCCGTATAACGAATTCTCTATAGCGAATTTTTCAACTGGAACCAAGCGATTCCGTTATAGGAAGATTCCACTGTATATGTATATATTGAAAATATAACACATGTTTTGATTGTTTGAAATATTTAACTATATATATATATTAATAGAAGAAAACATTAAAAACACGTTGTAAAAGAAAAACCAAAATAATAAAAAGGAACAAAAACGCCAACGTCCGGGACGCGTCATCAGCAAGGGAAATCCCGAACGGGCTCAAGCATAAAATTCGGTGTTTTCTGAACACAAAACTCTAGCAATAATGCCAAAAAGAGTTTGTTTCCCCGGAACACCGAACAAAAACCAAAGTTTGAAACAAAGCAAAAAGCCCAAGTCCAATTGAAAAAAATAAAAATAAAATAAAAGCCCAAGTTCATTAGAAACAAAACATATTACACCCAACCCCAAAACCGACAAAGCAAAACAAAAACGAAGAAAAAGGTGTCAAAACTCACCCAAAAATCCACAATTGAAGAGACAATCGATCCAAATGCAGAAGCACGCGGCACGAACAACCGTTTAAAAGTGCTGACGGGACAACGGTTGAAGTGGTTGACAGTTAACTTTTAATGTCACAAGTTACGGAAAACGTTTTACTAGGAGTGAGGAGTCTTAGAGACCTTTTGTTGTCAGTGAGGTCTTAGGAGCTTTTCTACGATGTTTTCTCTATGTTTTGTTTCTAATGAACTTGGGCTTTTATTTTTTTTTTTTTCAATTGGACTTGGGCTTTTTGCTTTGTTTCAAACTTTGGTTTTTGTTCGGTGTTCCGGGGAAACGAACTCTCTTTGGCTTTATTGCTAGAGTTTTGTGTTCAGAAAACACCGAATTTTATGCTTGCGCCCGTTCGGGATTTCCCTTGTTGATGAGGCGTCCCAGACGTTGGCGTTTTCGTTCCTTTTTATTATTTTGGTTTTTCTTTTACAACGTGTTTTTAATGTTTTCTTTCTATGTTTTCTTTTATTAATATTTCTCACTTTACGGTTGCACTGCTGCATTGGCGCATTCACCGCATTTGTGAAGTTTTTTCTTCATATTTAAATCATTTATAGAATCTATTTTTTCTCACATTTAAATCTTTTTCAGATTCTATGTTTATCATATTTTCTCCTTTTCCTAAAGTTTACTTCTTCTGAAATGCACTCAAACTTTTTGAGCAAATTACATAAAATTTATAATGAAGATTCCTGTTATACATTAAAATAATACTGGGTATGCATCATAGTGGAGGTGGAACGCACCGGAATACCATTCTGTCACTGCTTTTTTCGCCCGAAAAAAATAATAAGAAAAAAAAAATGTGAAAATGTCCTTACAACAGAGGTTAGAACATTCCGGCTCTGCTTTTAGAGCGTCCCGAAAATGCTTAATGATTTAATGCGGCTACCACACTGGAATGTATTTATGTTTCAAGCTCTTTTATAGCGGCAGGGCCGTATTAAACCCTCTAGGGGCCAGGTGTGGCGCCGGTGGGGTGTCCTGGGGGAGCCAGGGCCCACTGCTTTTTTACTGCTGTCACTGCTTTTTTTTACCCGAAATAAATATTAAGAAAAAAAAATGTGAAAATGTCCTTAAAACAGAGGTTAGAACATTCCGGCTCTGCTTTTAGAGCGTCCCGGCAATGCTTAATGAGGCTACTACACTGAAATGCATTTATGTTTAAAGTTCTTTTATAGAGGCAGGGCCGGATTAAACCCTCTAGGGGCCAGGGGTGGCGCCGGTGGGTGTCATGGGGGAGCCAGGGCCCACTGCTTTTTTACTGCTGTCACTGTTTTTTTTACCCGAAATAAATAATAAGAAAAAAAATGTGAAAATGTCCTTAAAACAGAGGTTAGAACATTCCGGCTCTGTTTTTAGAGCGTCCCGGCAATGCTTAATGATTTAATGCGGCTACTACACTGAAATGCATTTATGTTTCAAGTTCTTTTATAGCGGCAGGACCGGATTAAACCCTATAGGGGCCAGTGGGGTGTCCTGGGGGAGACAGGGCCCCCCTGTTGAAGCAAATGTTTGTACCCAGTTCACGCAACGGGCTATTCAACTAGTCGAAAAATAAAGATCTGGCGGAAATTTGAGGGTGTCATCATCACATCCTCCCCTTGGACAGTAAGTCGTGTCCTCCCTTCAGGGGAACTCTAACGACACTTCTGCCAGGGCAGGCAATGCAAGTTCCCCTTCACCAACTTCCTAAACCCTATATTTTTGTATTGATTTTAATTTAATATCTATTTCAGCAATTAACTATTTTGACAAAGTGAAATAGCAAAACAGTTGGGGGTTCATTTTCAAAACAGTTGGTTTTCACACAAGTTGGTTAAGGAAAACGCACTTAAAATTTAAAAGTAATTTTATAGAAATTAATAAAAAATCTATACATTATTTAAACATAGGGTCATAAAATAGACAACCTGAAACTATAAATGCTTTTTTCAATTCCTACTATTAGTTCACACTCTTCCTATATATATATATATATTTATTTATATATTTTGTTCAAATTTTGCAATCGATTTTAAACTAACTTCCCGATGAGCTGGAGACTTGAAACTTTATACTTAGCTCAGAACTAGATGACAATGCAATATTAATTCGCTTTCTTGTGTGTCCGTCTGTCTGTTTTGTCTGTCATTTCACATTTTGCATGACGCATGCGCAGTACGTTTTTCATTATTTCTCGAAAACTATTAACATTATAGACTTGGTTCTTGGGTATATGGATGGCCCATGAGATCATCGAAGCACCCCCTCCCCCCATTTTAGCCATATCTTGGCGCATGCGCAGTACATTTTTCAGTATATCTCGAAAACTATTAACATTACAGACTTGGTTCTTGAATATATGGTTGGCCCAAGGGATCATCGAAGCACTCCCATATTTTAGCCATATCTTTGCGCATGCGCAGTACATATTTCATTATATCTCGAATCACCTAAGTAGGAATTTACTTAAAAAAAATTTTATATTACTTGTTTCCAGGTAGGATACAATGGATTAGGAATAAAAAACTTTTCATACGGAGTTCCCCTGCTCACCACCCTTTTGATTATTTACATTTGGTTACAGCATGAATATTGAAAAATGCAGCAATCTTTTTAAGTACTTGTCAACGGTTTTTGAAGGAATGCGATTATCCCCTCTGTAAACTTCCACTCCACACCAACAGGGCTAATTTACTATACTTTTGAGGAATTTTGTTTATCTTTGCTGTAATGTTCAAAACGATAAAATTTAAGTTTTCTTTAAACTGTTTATTAATTTATAAAAATAATCGGGAGACTAAAATCATCTTTTAAAAGTCGGAAAATTAAATTCTTTAAAAACTCAGAAATTTAAACTCATCTTAAAAAAAGTCAAAGCTAAAAGTATCTTTCAAAAAATAATGTTTTTGAACGATGCCTACACCAAGGGGAAAAAGATAACAAGAAATCATGTTTTAAGCATAACTTATTATACACAAGAACGGTCATTTTTAAACAATCATTTTTTGGTTAAAAAAATACATTTTTCATTAATTCAGATAAACATTCATAAAACACATTTCATTAATAATTAAAATATTATTTCAGACGTTTATATACTCACCGTTATCTTCGAAGCCATATTAAACAAATATTGCCATAATTTATACATACTGATTAAGGTGCAGCAAAATGACAGTTTTTTATTGTTTGATCTTTTGAAAAGAATACTTTTAAAAGGGATATTGGAATAATGCGCATATAATTATTAGCGTAATAAAAATATTACGTCGGCATTTTCGGGAAACATTGTCCTAAATGAATCGAATTTGTCGAAGTTCTTGTCTATAAACAATTTAAAGTTTCTTCAAAGCATAGCGTTAAAAATATTAAATACTTTTGAATGAGTATTGGGATTGAATTCTTTATTTGGTGCACTGTACCTTTCTTTGTCCTACATTATTCATTAATTTTTTTTAAATAATTAAATAACTTATGTATTTTTATAAAGCAAATGAACTAATTTATTATTATAAAGTAGTTAACAATAATTAACAATAAATTATACTGTGGGGTTTTAATTAATCAATCATTTATAAAGTAAACTAGAAAAACAATTTTTATTTGAATATTAAAATTTCTGCCCGAATAAAATTACTCTTAACATACGAATTATTTTACTCTGTATTTTTAAAAGTGAAAAGTTATTGTTAAATTAATCCTCATATCAATCATCCATTTTTTTAAAAAATATATAAGTCATACGTGCTACAGAAGTGACCTTTTTTCACTTTTGATAAATTTGTACACAGTCTTCACGCATGCGCTTTGAAGTGATGACTTCTACACGTTTATCTATTACACGAACCCTCAAGGAATGACAACTTTGTCATCCTAACCACAGATTTACTACTGTGTGCCTCGAAGTGACCTTTTTCCACTTTTGGTAAATTTGCACACATACCCTCAGTCTTCACGCATGCGCTTTGAAGTGATGACTTGCACACTTTTATCTATTACACGAACCCTCAAGGATGGACAACTTTGTCATCCTAACCACAGAGTTACAACCGTGTACCTCGTCCCTTCTTTTCACTCCCTCTCTGACCCTTCAATTTCCCCAAGAAGTGCAATCCACACCTGTAGCTTGGTTCCTTTTGTTCGTGGGTTGCAGACTGGAATTTGTTATCTATATGCTACACATCCTTCAAAACTTGAGAACAAAGAAAATTCTAGTAAAACAAGAAAAAGAGTGCTTTGTTTCATTTTTTAAACATACGCCCTCCAAAAGCTTGATTTTATGAAACGGCGATTATGATTTTATTAAAGGATGGTTTTAATATGCTTTGATATTGTAATGATTCTATTCTTGCAGATTTGATTTTAAAAAGCGGCTGATTTTATAATCCAGTGATTTTATTGGTGGCGGTTACTGTACAACTATAACGGAACGCGATGAGTAATTTATCTATATTATATCTATTAAAATTGTATATCACGAAGAACAGTGAAAAACAGCCTTGAACTCGATATCCGTTTTGTTTTGAATATAAGTATTAGGCGAGATTTTAATTATCAATTTTAAAGCAAATAGATAAATTTAATTAGTTTTTCCTTCTATTTTATTACTCGAAATTTATATTTTAACCCTTTGAGGGGCGTATTACAGAGGCTATCCCAACTTCTTTAAGATTTTTTAAAAAAAACTTTCTCTTGTTATTTTACTGCTTATATATTATTTCCGTGGATATTCAAATGTTTCGTATTTTTAAAAAAATTACGATACCATTCAAAATTAATTAGAATATCTTAAATATAAGTTTAAATTCATGATTTTTTTTTATGATGAAAATCGTTTTCATTTGTAGTGTAAGAAAATAATTCACAGAACTTATGATGCAAAATAAATCATTTAGATTCAATGAATATATTCAAATCAAAAATCAGTCTTCAAAAAAGTCAATTTAATTATAAATTATTACAAGTGAAAAAGGATAGACAAATTTATCTCACCGTACACCTAGGGATTGTCGATTTGCACATGGTAGCCCTTAAATTCCTGGATTAGTCGTACTGGGTCGTGTTTGAATATTATTATAAATATATAGTCGTGTGTGGGGTGGTCTGAGGAAGTGCACAGCCTCAAAGGGCTTTAAACTTCCCATTCCGACTGGAAATAAAAGGTTAGGTGGCATGATATGATAATTTGCGCCTAAATAGAGTAATTAATGATATTTATTTAAGGATAAGACAGGATTGATGCTCTGATGATTTCGTTATAGTGGAATCTCCCTATAACGAAATCGCTTGGTTCCAGTTGAAAAATTCGCTATAGAGAAAATTTCGTTATACGGAGATTAGAGATTTTTGCAGTTATTTAAGTAAATGTTACAAACCTTTTAGTATGTGCGATAAGTTCAAAAATATTTAATTAGGACTTTCAATTAAAAATGAAGTAATATTTATTATAAATCTGTTAAAATTACACTAATTTTTATTGTATAAATAAAATGCTCAAAAGTGAAGACAATTCACCAATTTAGAGAATAATATGTACTAGTACGGATAAACATAAAATGCGTATTGTCACATCCATTTGCTGTTTCCACCCCGATTCTTTGAATCTTGACCCGTAGAAATGTTGCTCCCTCTGTAGAAACCCAGGTCCCCACAACTGCATTACCCTTCACATAGCATTCTATTGTTATGTGTTATCGCTGGAATGAACAATGCGAGTCGTTCCAAAAACAGGCACTTGTGAGCGATTTGTTTGTACAGAAATTAGCAACTTCCTTCAAAAATGACAAAAATCGAAAAGATAAAGGCCTGAAAAAATTCGTTAGGGAGACAACCACTCCGTTATATGGAGAATATTTTAAATGTTATTTAACATTCCTATTAAAAATTTCGTTATAGGGAGATATTCGCTGTAGGGAGACTTCGTTGTAGGGAGACTCTACTGTAAGTTGTGAGAATACAACCTTACATAAAATATAAGTAAGAATAATAGTCAGTTTTACATAATTTCAGTGGTGACATATTTAGAACGTGAGTAAAGATAGCACTTTTTTTTTTCTATAAGAAGAGTGCTTGAGAAGATTATAATAATAGTGAGAACTCACATCAGCTGGGAAAGTCATGTCATGCAAGTAAAGACGTGGGGAAGGAAAGATGAGAAAATGATTATCATACAGGGCTGCTCTGGGTCTTCGATTCTTCTTCTGTTGCTGCGATGGTCGTAAGATGGAATGTTAATAATTGCCGTGTTGGTGCTGGCATCAATTTTGCGATAGAATTTTTTGGCGATCTTTTTGCAGAAATCTCTGACGGTGGGTAGGTCTAGGTCCCTCCGAATGTTTTCATTTCTGATAAACCAGGGCAATCATGTGATATTTTGCACACATTCCAGGCTTTGGAAACATTTGTTGGCCGCCGCCAACCAAACTGGGCAAGCGTAGCTAATGAGTGGACGGAATAAGGACTTGTATAGGAGCATTCGAGTATCTATCGAGAGTTTGGATTTTTTCCTTATGAGAGGCTTCAGTTGTGCTATAGCTTTTTGTAAATCAGATTTGATTTTTGCAATGTGTGGTCTGAAGGTGAATTTGTTATCGAGTGATCCCGATGTATTTGGTTTCCTCGCGCCATGGGATAGCACGGCTGTAAATTTTGGGGGGAGGGGGGAGATTGCGTTTTCTGGAGAAATAGACCGCTTGACATTTGTCCGAATTAATTTTTATTTTCCATTTAATGAGCCACCGTCCCAGTTCGGTCAGGTGGTTATTGAGTTTTGTCATAATGGAGTCGGCATTTTTTCCAGAGGACATGATCGCAGTGTCATCGGCGAATAAACATAGCTCTGTGTCAGGCATTTGACAGATGTCACTAATGAAGATGTTAAAACGGTGTGGGCCAAGCCTCGAGCCTTGAACCACACCTGCCTCAGTTGTTTTGAGAGTTGAAAGTTCTTTCTCAACTCTTACAACGAAGCTCCTCCCTTTTAGATATGATTGAAGGAGCAGGATTAATTTCCTTGTAACTTTAAGTTTGTGCATCTTATAGAGGAGGCCATCTACCCAAACTCTGTCAAATGCCTTAGCTATGTCGATGAACACTGCGGCCGTGTCGACTTTGTTGCAAAAACCTCTGATATGCTCCACCATGCGTAGCAATTGCTCTGTTGTTGAAAGCCCTTTCCTGAATCCGAACTGGAAGGGGATCAGTTTATGCTCGGTTTCTTCCTGAAGTGTGCTAAGGATAATGGTTTCAGCAAGTTTGCTGAGGGAAGATAAAAGACTGATGGGACGGTAACTGTCAGGGGTCTGGGTTTTTTTTTCCTTTTTTGTAAATGGGTATGACCACTGCCGTTTTCCAGCTATTAGGGAAGTATGCGAATTTAAAGATACAGTTTATGATAAGAGTGATTCTTAGGATAAATTTAATTTGGAGATTTTTAATTATTTGATTATTGATTTCATCGCAGTCGGGACGCATAATACCAACCTTTACAGGAATTGGGACAATGGAGAAATTTCAAGCATGTTGATTGGTTGTTTCAGGAACGTCACGTATGACGTCAGATTATTACTTGTTATTGAAGTATTAATAAAAAAAATGCATATGAAATACAAAAGTTTAAAAAGTATCACCTTTTTTTTGTTTTTCTTTTGAAATCTTCCCTTAATTATCAGGGCTCTCTTTTCAATTTTAATAATGAGCAGTAGTTTGTAACTATGCATACAGTTACCATAAATATTATATATGTACGAAAAAGAAAGAGTGACCATGTGTAAGTGATAAGTTCCAGTTAAGGAATAAAAATGTACTAAAAAGATTTATAAAGTTTTCAGATCAGCAGATAAATTGAAAAATTGTTTGGTTATTAATGATATCCCTTTCTCAAAACGAAAAGTCTAAATAAATTAATTCCTTTTTCATTACTTAAATTGTAATATCAGGAAGAAATAGGAAAAAAAAGTTTGAAAAATTGAAAAGTCAGAAATTATAAAATAATTGACAGTGCAAAATATTCACATTGAAAATTAATGGCTTTCAATTTAAATTCGAATGAAAGACTGCATTTTAATTTAAAAAGAAAATTTTAGATATTTAATTAAAAATAACTGTTATCATATTTTGCTCAGAGATGGCGCCACCATTTATTTTGTTTCACACTCAATAAATATTTCAAGCCATTCTGTCAAGCTCAAATTTGTTGTAGAAAGATTGAAATTCATTGGAAATAACAAAGGTATTTTCGTTAGTACAATTCGTTTAAAAATCTTATTTTTAGGTGTTAATTCGTATTCATCAGAGGATAAACTTTAAATGTACTTTGATCACCACTATAATTGTAACTAGACAGTAAGTTTATGACATCATACGCGACGCTGCTGAAACAACCAATCAGCACGCTCGGAATTTCTCCATTGTCCCTATTCCTGTAAAGATTGGTATTATGCGGTCAGGACTTTTATTTTTAAGCCAATCGCTTTGGCGACTTCTGCAGGGGGAACAGGGTGTGATATTTTTGGTCGTAGGACGTCTATTCAAGATTTCAATTCTTCTATTCACAATAAAGTCCGTGTGGGGGGTGAGATCATTGTTCTTAAACTGTTGGGCAAGGCTGTCGGCAATTGCCTCGGCTTTATCTATTGATTTGTAATCAATTTGGTTATCAGTAATTAGGGGAGGCATGTTAAATCTATCTTTATTATAAAGATTGACTAATTTCCATAGGGAGTCGTCACCTGGTTCAATGCCAGTTACGAAATTATTCCACCTTCGTTGGTCGTGTTCTCTATAGAGTTTGCGCAGGTGGCTCTGCGCTCTGTTGAGTCTATTTTTATCAGCTGGGTGGCGGGTTTTATGCCAGATTTTTTTACATCTGTTGCGCTCGCGTGCCTGCATTCGGATTTCTTCTGTGGTTTCATTACTTATGAGTTCCTTCCATGAGCCAGAGTCTCTATTGGCTTTAATAATTTCAGCCGTGATTCGCTCAACTTCGATGTCGATATCCTCTTTATTTCTGGGGATAAAAGCTACTTCAGTTTGTTTAATTAGATGTTGTTTGAATTTTTTCCAGTTAGGAACGAATCTCGTAGGGATTTCGGCAGGGGTACCCGAGTCGATGTGAAATTGGACGGGGAGATGATCGCTGGATAGTTCTGTAAGGGTCTGGGCATTGATTATGTATGGAACGTTTCTGTCAAGGGCCAAGTCAATGATGGAGGCAGTTCTATAGCGGTAGTGAGTGGGCTCGGTAGGCGCAAGGATTTTGGCCTTTGTTTTGACAGCAAAACTAGACAGCTGCCTGCCAAAGTGGAAGGTTCTGAGGCAGTTCCATTTCTTATGTTTAGCGTCCATATCTCCAGCTATGAAGGTAACGCCGTTGTAGGCATAGGTAAGTCAAGTGTGAAGTGTACGTATGTCGAAACAGGGGGGTTGTATACAGATACAAAATTAATGGGGGGCATGTTTGTGAAATTGGCTACCACCATGGTCACTTCAACGTGCCGGAGCATGGGGTTGGGAAGGTGCTGGTGGGAAATCGTGCTTTGTATTAAGATTGCAGTACCTCTCCTGCGGAAGTGTGTTCTGCTAGGCGTAGAGTATAGTGAGTAATTTGGGATAGTGGTTCGATCGGTTGCACCGAGTTTGGTCTCCTGAAGTAAAATAAACGTCCGGTTTATTCCTGTTTAAAAACTCTCGTAGATCGTCGATTTTACCTAACAGTCCATTTGCATTCCACGGAACAGCAAAACCCCCGAAAGGACAAAAACCCATCAAGGTGTTGCGCGGTTGGGCCTAATCGCTTCGGCGACAATCATGATTTTATCCCAGGGGCCTGGATTGAGCGAGTTAATTCTGGGATATTTTGGATTCCATGGAAAATTTTATTTATTTCAGCCACGAGTGTCATAACTTCGTGCAAGCCTCCCATCCCAAGAGGTGGGGAGGTGGCATTTTCGACTGGGGAGTGACCTTGGCTAACAGGTGGGGTGGAGGGATTGATTGAGCTTTCTCCTGGCGGAGCGGTGGAAGAAGTGGGTTTGTTTACGTTTAGTCCTGAAGGGAGGGAGGGAGGTGCGTGCACTAGGGAAATTGGGTTTGTTTACATTTAGGGAAGCGTTCCGAGTTGCTGCTGCAAAGGATTTGCCTGGTTGCAGCTTGCTTTTTTGAATATTCTTAGGATATTTAGGACATCCTTTATAGCTAGCTGTATGCGGGCCGTTACAGTTCGCACATTTAGTGGGAATTTCTTCCTTTCCTTTATTCGGGCAATTTTTGGATGAGTGCGCCCCAGCACAGACGACGCATTTTGGGCTCAGTTTACATCCAGCGGAACCGTGGTTCCAAAGCGGGCAATTGAAGCATTGGTGATGGTGACGATTTTCATAAGGTTCAATTTCAACTATTGTGTAATCTATGCAGTCAAGTTTGTAAATTTCGCTTATGTTTGCCGTGGGGAAAAGGTGGACCTGGAAGATGTTTAATGGTTCTCTGGTTTTATATTTTTTAAGTTAACCCTAAAGTTTTTGCTCTTTGACTCAGATTTAATTACGTCAATGTCCATATCAACTGGCAATCCCTTGATGGGTTTTTCTGCCCTTTCAGGGATGACGAAATATTCCTTGCCTTTGCTATCCAAGAATTCGGTAAGGGTTCTGACATTCTCGGGGGTTTGGCAGAAGAGTTTAACAAATTCTCCCGCTTTCTTGGCTTTGCATTGGATTTTTTTTTTACTTCGTTTATTTCCTTTAGTAAATTGCGATACTCTTGGGATCGCTTCATCATTATCGGAGGGGATCTTAGGTTTATTTACGGAATATGGGCTCGCGTTTTGGGTTTGGGAGCTATCCTCAGTAGGCAGGTTCGCTAATAGAGCAGAATTATTTTTGAGGGGGAGGCCACTATCTGTGACACCCTTTTTATTGGAGATGATTTCATTAGAAAGAGCCCTGCCTCATTTACGGTTGGGTTATTGAAAGTTACCGTTAGTTTGAGTATTAATTCTCTGGTTATTACAATTATTTACATTTTGCCTATCATGGGGGAGGGGTCAATGTACATAACATGACTGTCGGCATCAGGAGCGATTTCATCGGCGGGCATATCGTAAACAATACAATTATTGGCCAACCAAAGTGCACGGTACGGCGCCAAACTTGAATTTTTTTTGGCCAATAAATCGCTAAATGTGGTAATCCAATGGCGGACGGTAACATGGCAAATGTGATAACATTATGGGAGTTTGGCGAATTTTCCATGATTTGGTGTCATCTTTGCGAGGGATGTACCGTACACTTTGGTTTTACCCAATTATTAATGATGCGGCAGTTATGGATATTCTTATTTGGTACAGTATACACAAAACTATTATTGCTGGTACCATTCTTGTTTATGTTTCTAACATCATCAAAATCATTATATATACAGTTAACACTGTTTACAGAATTTTGCACATTATCAATAGCAGTAGTTACATTACTCAATACACAATTTTTACCATAGTCACTATTTTGAAATTCACCAATACCATTATGCACTTCATTACCATTAACAGCGCTTACTCCGCTGGTGTTTAAATTTTCGGTCACATGCAGTTTAGATTTGATAAGATTTACTGGATCAATATCCATTTGGGAGTTGCCTCCGTCGATATAATTTTCCACGTTAGTCGTGGTTTTACACATATTAACATTACAGTTTTCAGATTCATTCGGAGTTAATTGATACACATTATCAGTAGCATTAGATGGCATTTCATTATTTACATCATCATTATCTTCAGCGATAATGTCATTATCAGAAGTTTCATCGCTAGTGTCGTATCCACTGTTACGCAGTGAGTCGTCAATCTTATCCTTTAATATCTTAAATCGTTTATTATCTACACATGCATTAGGATGGTGCAAATAAATACCAAGCCACTTCCCCTTTTTCCTTTTGAGTATCTTGGCAACCTTGTCTTTTTTAGACTTGAGGGGAGCCGGGATTGGTTGTCCTTCATATAGCTGTTCAGTCACAGCGAGAAATCCGGATAGATCAAACATTGCGCTCTCTAGGTCATCTAATTGCCGTAACACCTCTTCAGTCGCCACCAGGGTTGCCATATTGGCCTTTTTAAGGCCAAATTATGGAAATTTGGCCTTTTTTCAAAGCCCTTGGCCTTAGGAATTTTCACTTGGCCTTAAATTCATTTTTGGCTTTATTTTCGTTAATGACTTTTAGAACAATTTTTAATTACTTATTCTATTGGTTTTTTTTTAATTTTTTGATATTACACATTTCGAATGATATATGATGAGCTATCAAACGAAATAGCTCCGGAATAGAACAAGGATGTTTTAAATTTCTTTCACTTAAATTTTAGTTTAATAATAGAACATTGAACATATACCCATCAAGTGGGATTCGTTTTCATGAAGGATAGCTGTTTTTCTAATAGAAATTCTTCAATCAATTTGTCAAATTTGGCTTTTTGGCCTTATTTTTAAGAAGGTTTGGCCTTATTTTGCTATTTTGATCTGGAAACCCTGGTCGCCACTCCGCCGTCAGGCGGATCCTCACTCCCCTGGGGTGGTGGCATTGTAAAGTCTAATTCCTCAATAGTGGGTAAAAATCGCCGTAAAGGTGTGAAAAACAGTTCAATTTCGCAGTACGGTGATGGGGGGAGGACCTTAATACCCTTTCCATAGTCAGAAGTTGATTAATCGAAGCGATGCACAAAGATTAAATTACCACGCACGTAATGTCGCTGATCTGTATTAGGACTCGCCGGGTTCAGAACACGGGATCGGAACACAGGATCAGAGTATATGAAAGAGTGAAATGAAATATATATATAGGTTTCTTTATATAAGTTATTTTTACCGGATTTTTTTTATATTACTTACTATTACCTAATATCTTAAAATTAATACATGTACGAAGGAAATAAATTATATTCCTCATAACAGAGTAAAATATAACTATATAAAATAAAGTTAACTTTTCAAAGGCACACGTATATTTAAAAAAAAATGCCGTACCTTTTTATTTTTTACGGAAATTTTGCTAAAATTGAAAGGAATTTAATTAAAATGAATGAGAAAATTATGCATTATAGCAAAAAATTATTACTGAGATGATATCAGTATAACACAGAAAAACAAAGGAAAATATAGAAAATTTTACTATAATTTAAATGAGTTACGGAGAATGCGAGAAAAATTATGCCTGAAAACATGAAATTCTTAATGAGAATATCGCATTAAAACCCGAATGTAGAAAAAATATTTTATAATAATAATAAAAAAATTAAAAATTAATAACCATAGCGGAAAATAGGCAAAAAATACAGGAAATTTTGTTCAATTCTTACTGATAGAATATCAGTAAGAATTGAATATCATATAAAACAACAATACCGGAATAGACACAAATTTTAGTAAAATGGAATGAATGATTGAAAATAAGTTCGGTAAAACTAAAGTGTACAGTACATCCCTCGCCAAGCCTGTGCCAAATCATGTAAAATTCGCCAAACCTTCTCCGTGCTGCATTATAGTGGAAAATTATTACCGAGAGAATATCAGTATAACACCGAAAAGCAGAGGAAAATATAGAAAATTTTACTAAATACGGAGAATGCGAGAAAAAAATTATGCCTAAAAAACATGAAATTCTTAATGAAAATATCGCATTAAAACCCGAATATAGAAAAGATATTTTATAACAATAAAAAATTAAAAACCATCCCGGAAAATAGACAAAAAAATATAGAAAATTTTGTTAAATTCTTACTGATAGAATATCACAACATTATCGGTATAGACACGAATTTTGCTAAAATGTAATGAATAAATTTACCATTAAAACAAAATTATTTCTCTGACAATATCAGAAAAAATATCACAGAAAGTTATATAAGAATCATAGAAAACATTTAAAAAATAATATAAGAACTAACCCAATTTCGCAGCGAGAAATTGACCACCAGAGGCTACGGGAGAGAAAAGCAACTTCTTCCCCTAACGCATCAGGACAGACAAACAGGCCGACAGACCACTACAGAAGCTAGTTTTTAGGATTGCAATATAGATTGAACTAGTTACTACATTTGGAGATTTATCGCGAAAAAAGTTCGAGTTTAACGCCGAACCATACATCCTTCACAAAGACGGCGCCAACTCATGTAAAACTCGCCAAACGGCGTCGTGCTGGATGCATATTTACGGATCCTACATAGTAGGGAATAAGATCGCTTCTTATTGGACATTGCAATCAACAGACACTTAAATTACGCCAGTACTGTGAATAGTGAAAACGAACTTTCTAGTGACCACCTCCCCGTCCGGTACTGGCTCGACACAAACACAGCCACATACACAAACAAAATCTTTGTGCCAAATTTTAAAAGATATCAGGAAACCATCATTCAAAATTCCACGACTCAGTTTGACCCCCAGAGTGGTGCAGACATTGAGATGGAAATCCGGCGCTTTACAGCATTAAACCTACAAGCATTCAGCGATACTGGAAATTGAGAAGCAAAAGAAAGGAGGAATGCTCTGCGGTAATTAAACAACAAACCAAGATTAGGAAGAAACTGAAAAAAATTGCTCAAATCACGCAAGACCGGAGCACGCAAGAGAGATAAAAATCTTTTCAACAGGGCCCAAAATCATCTCAGAAAATTGCACGCTGAGGCCAGCGAAAAACGCCAAAGAGAAGTCATTGAAAACCTTAATCCCACAGATGGGTCCGTCTGGCAACATGCCAAAAAAATCTCTAAAACATACTTCAAAATGTCCCCTCTCTTAACTGATAAAACTATAGTGTATAGGAATCAGGAAAAAGCTGAGGCAATAGCTGATATCCTCGAGCAACAATTTCAGACAAATGATCTCTCCCCCCCCCCAACCGGAACTTAAGGTAAATTGCACCCTTAAAAAGTTCTTCAAAAAACGACACGGAGATTACTCCTTGTCTCCCCTCTGAACTCCTTGAGCACATTAACAAACTGAAAAAAGGAAAAAGCCCCGGGCCAGATAAAATAACTAATCAAATGATCCTGCGCATGCCTATTAAATCTCTCATTAGACTAACCCAAATAATCAATGGAATCTTAAAACTTAAATACTTCCCCAATAATTGGAAACTTGCTACGATCGTCCCCATTATCAAGCCGGGAAAGAACCCGCAGGACCCGAATAGTTATAGACCAATTAGCCTTCTGTCGGCTCTTAGCAAAATAGCGGAAGCCATTATCCTAAATCGAATTGAGGATACCATCGACGACCAACTCATCCCTTACCAGTTTGGGTTCAGGAGAAACCTGTCAACGGTACAACAGCTGTTACGACTTACTGAGTTTGTTAGAGAAGGAATGGACGAGGGCTGGGACACCGGAGCAGTATTTTTTGGGTATAGTGTATATAGTCTTCCGTACATATATGTTTCCGTACAAGTCATAAAACTGTCCATCAACGTTCTTTGGACAGACGGTTTTGTGACTGATAAGAACAAGTTTCGGTAGTGGTTGCAACACTTTAAACGTTATCTTCAGTCGTGACATTTGGCGAAATTTGACATACTCTTCAATAAAATTTTTATCGATTTGGTTAATTTCCACACTATGTGTTTTATTGATATTTTTCTCGCACAATGCTAGCAGGATGACAGGCGTTTATCGGTCTTTTTGGCATCAAAACTTTATTGGTGACTAGAAACTGAACTATGTTTTATAAAAACATGTTATTTGTTTATTTTTTATCAATATTATTTCATTCATAGAATAGCTACCTTTTGTGACCAGTTTATTCAACCAAAATATTGATTTTCTTGGCTGTTAAGTTATTAATACGGAATGCGTAACTGTTTAAAATTTCTGCTCTTTGGTTTGATAAGACTGTAAATATGAATTTAATAGAAATTGAAATTTATGCGAAAATGAATACTCTTTTCTGCGCCTTCTTTTGAAATAAAACATTTTAATATTAAATATTTTGGCCTAAATTTCTGCACATGGTCAAATTTAAGAGTAAAAATTTATAGGTGGATAATATTGTAATCGTAGTAAATAATGGTACAATCATTCTTGGATATCGCAAAGGCGTTCGACAGGGTTTAATTCAAATTTAAATTATTTAAAAATTAAACCAAATATTGTCGTTTTTGCCGATTACTTCTGAATGAATTGATTGGCAAAGAAAATTTTTATGTAATTTTAAAGAGCAAAAAATTATTTTTCCAATGATAGCAATTTTATTATTATAGAAAATTTTATCTACTTTTTTATAAATTTTTAAAGTCATCGGAATTTTAAGGTCGCTGGTTGCGAGCAGAGTCGGCCCGGTGCAAAGTTGACTTGCGGGGCCTTGAAAAAATTTCGTCCAACAGAATAATTTATTGTTTTTTTCTATTTATTACATTTCACAATTTGGTTAAGTAAAGACTAAAAAATGCATGAAAATAATAAATAATTAAATTATTTTTATAAAGTTAATATTTTAATCACAAAAAATCGTTAATAAATCAAACAACAAAAATAATTGCTTCATATATAAAATTTGGTATTCAGCTTAATAAAATAAGATTACAATATATGATTTTTGTTTCATTTTGTTATAAGTTTTATAGCATATACGTTGTTAATATCATTATGATTTAGATTTTTGGTTAATGCGGATTCGATAGATAAAATGACTAAGCAAATCAATTGTTCTTCTCTAATACTAGATCTTAAGAAATTTTTTATTATTTTTAATCTTGGGGAAAATTTTTTTGCAGATGCGAGCGTTATTGGTAAGGTCAATATAATTTTAGAACAGAAGTAAAATTTGAATGCAATTTAACTAAATTATTTTTAAATAAATATTGCAAATATTTGTAATATTTTGACCTGGAAGGTAAAACTTGACGCCAAATTTTGATTTCGCTAAATAAATGAATGCAATTCATTTTCGTTTTGCGCAATCTGTCAGCGGCGTGGGGCCTTGTGTGCTCGCACCTTTCGAAACCCCCTCGATCTGGCCCTGAATTCAAGCATTCCTTTCTAAATAAAAGAAAAAATTCCTCCCATTATTTTTTGCGAACTCATGTTGTAGAAATGTGTCCTATCTTTCTGATTTTATGAGGATATATTAAAAATTGTTTAGTTTGAAAACTTTCAGTGCCCAAACTAAAATTATAAAATGCGAAAATAGTTTCAATTAGAGTTTCAAAACATGAAAGCTGAAGAAACTTAAATTAACTTTCAACTTTGCAGTCAATTGAAAGAGGAAATACGCCCTTTCAATTTTTCTGTCGATTTACGATGTCAGCACATGCATTCAGCGTTGAAATAAAATTTCATACTGTATGAATGGGATTTTCTTGTATTTAGGATTATCAAGTGAATTCTTAAAAATTGAATTCATTATTTCTTCATATTTAAAAACAAGTTGAACTCATTATTTCTTCATATTAAGAAAAAATTATTTCTTCATATACAAATAATAAATAAATAAAACTAAAAAGATAATCGACTGATCACAAACTTATTTACAATTATACACAATCTACCGATAGTTTCGGTTTTAGGATATTTAAATTGAATCAATCTTCAAAATACTTATTATATTCTAAAACTCATCCAAATAACTTTGATATGTAGTTTCCGAAAACAATAAAAGGTTCCAAATAAGTAGCATTTTATAATGAAAAATGACCAATGTAAAAGAGTAGAAAACACAAATATTCGTTTGTTAATAAAAAAAATGTTTCATCTGAAATGTATACAATAATAACAAATAGCAAAAATATTGAAATACAAAAACAAAGGGGAACTACATTGTTTTATAAATTGATAACCTGTTATAATATTAAAATTTTCTATTTAGAAATATAAAACGAAAGTTTGTTTAATAAATAAGTATAAAAAAATTAGTATGCCTGAAATTTGTTTGCAAGAACAAATGCAGTATATTTTATTTTGCTGTATGGTTGATAGTCTGAATGCAAACGAACTGTTCAATGGAAAATTTTCTGAGAAAACTCCTTGGGTTACCCGTCGTGTTTCACACAATCCACCCTAGTGAATGTGTAATTATTAAGGAAAAACTTGCTAAAAGTAGAAAGGGTAAAAATAACAAAACCAAAGAAAGTAAAAAGTCCAATAAGGGCAGATCTGATTTAAGTAAGAAGAGTAGAATGGCTAATTACTATGACTTCAAAACCAATCCAGACCATAAGGCTGATAGGTTTACTACGGTGCAAAAGAAACGGCCTAGGAGAAGGTCTGATGACACGATCGAAGTTAGTAAGAAAGTAAATATTCCCGCTAAGGGGCCTGAAATAGAAACCCGTAATTCATATGATATGTTGCAGGATCAAACAATTACCAAAGATAAATTAACAACAGTTCCTCCCCCCAAAATTCCACCGATAATGTTGAAGCGTATCGCTGACTATCCAGTAGTTTTGCTTAAAAGAATCAATACAGTTAAAAAGATTAAATGTACCGCGAAGGAGTCGGGGGAACTTTTTGTTGAAACCCCAGATAATGTGCGTGACCTCACCAAGTACTAAGACGAACTTAACCTAGAATATTTCCAAATTGATTCAGACCCTGTTAAACCAATCAAAGCGGTTATAAAAGGATTGGGTATAAATGCGGATATGGAGGAAATGAAAACCGAGTTAACTCAATTAGGGTATAGTGTACATAAAATAAACCAATTTAAAAAATTTAGGACTAAGGAACTAATCAATGTTTACCAAATACAACTGCTAAAAACGCCCAACGTTCAGGAAATATATCAACTTACTGAACTTATGTATATGAGGATAAGTGTTGAAAAATTTATAAATAAAACAGTCCGCCAACGTTACAAATGTCAGACCTGGCGGCACACTGCCAGTAAATGTAAACTGAAACCCAAGTGCGTAATTTGCGCCGGTCCCCATGAGTCAAAGGAATGCCGAAATAAAAAGGCTGAATCTGATGAACAAAAAGCTCCAGTTAAATGCGCAAATTGCGATGGCCCGCATACGGCTAGCTACAAGGGCAGCTAATATTATATACGAGAAGAAACATCATCCCATGATTTTCGAACATCAAATTTCGCCAAATATCACGATTAAAGATAATGTTTAAAGTGTTGCAACCACTACCGAAACTTGTTCTTATCAGTTGCAAAACCGCCTGTCAAAAGAGCGTTGATGGACAGTTTTATGACTTGTACGGAAAAGTCACTACACTCAAATATCCTAGGCTAGACAAAAAGATAACCCCCGGAAATTCCTATGCAAGTATACTGAAAGGCAATGATAAACAACCCAACCCCTCCTCGAAAGTAGGTCTCCAAGTGAACAACAGCGCGCGCGCACCCCCCACTAGGGAGAATGACCAGAAGGGAAATGAAGGTCAGCCAGGCATGTTTACAAGCACTCACTTTCCCCCCATCGACGGAGGATTGCAGGGAATAATACAACTTGTAACTGAGTTGGGTAAAATGTTAAACCGGATTAACATACCGGTGTTACTCCAAAAAATCAGCAACGGAATTCCTGCGCTTGATATAATATTTTTTGTCATTGAATCACTCAGAGGGCCTTCTCCTAGTACAACATGAACAGCAACAAAGGCATTGTGGTTTATACTTGGAACGCTAATGGTCTGTACGGCAAGGTTAATGATCTCAGAGAATTTGTTAGTCGCAAAAACCCTGACATAGTGTTAATTCAAGAAACCCATCTTAGTGGCTTGGATAGATGCTACTTCCCTAATTATACTTTCTATTCTACCCCCAGCAGAACTCACTACAAACGTAGGGGTACTGCTGTACTAATCAAAAGCTGTATCACTCATCACCATGTACCAAACCCCAATCTTTATTATGTAGAAGCCACCATGGTGGTCGCTACCTTTCATTCACTACCACCAATTAACTTTATCTCTGTCTACAATCCCCCTCTTAATACTACTATGTTTACTAACGACTTAGAGAAACTAATCTCCTACAACTCCTCCACTTTCATTGCCGGGGATTTTAATGCAAAAAATAGACAGTGGAATTGCTCTTCCACTTGTAGACTCGGCAAGCACCTACTTAACTTTGTTAAAATATCTAAACAAATCCTTCTAACCCCTGAATCCCCCACTAAAATTAGCACAACTGGAGCATCTATCCTTGACTTTGCCATTACATGTAACGTTAATTACCTCAATACTGTCAGAGCTGAAAATGAGCTTTCTAGTGACAAGTTGCCAGTAAGATTCTGGCTTGATACAGCTACTGACCCCCATCATTCACAAACTTTCATCACTAACTGGAAAAAGTATCAACATCACATCATCGCCAACAGTACCATAGACTTCTGTTCCCTTAATTTTGAGGACATTGAAAAGGAAATTGCCCGTTTCACTAACGAACACCTTGAAGCTGTCAAAGCCTCGGGTACATGGGTTAAAAATAGTAATGAGGAATTTTCTCTTGAAATCAAAAGGCAAACCAAAATAAGAAACAAACTCCAAAAAATTTTTCAAAAATCTAGAGACCCCAGGGACAAAAATCTGCTAAACAGAGCCCACAGTTATTTACGAAAACCCCCCTACGAGGCCAATCAAAGGCGTGAAACCAACAAAATAACTTCGCTTAATCCATCTGATGGCTCAATTTGGCGACAGGTCAAAAAAAAAACCAAAACTTGTAGTAAAATCCCCCCGCTCCTTACGCCTAGAACAATTGTTTACACAAATCACGAAAAAGCGGAAGCAATAGCTGATGTCCTGGAAAACCAATTTAAAACTAATGACGGGGGCGGGCCGCACATACACTGACAATCTTGTCAAAAGAAAACTAAATAAATTCTTCAAAAAAAACCCCTGATAATTCTTTCACCCCTTGTACCCCTTCTGAAATTGCAGAGTACATAGAGAAACTCAAAAAGGGCAAAAGTCCCGGCAAAGACGGCATTACGAATCTCATGATCAAACGTATGCCGATTAAGTCCATCTTCAGATTTACAGAGATTATTAATTCCATTCTTAAATCCCAGTACTTTCCAAATCATTGGAAAACGGCTATTATTGCTCCAATTTTAAAACCTGGGAAAAACCCTAGGGATCCAAACAGCTACCGCCCCATTAGTCTACTTTCTTCGCTGAGTAAAATAGCAGAGGCTGTCATCCTTAAAAGACTCACTGAAGCCACGGAAGACCGAATTATACCTTTCCAGTTCGGTTTTAGGAAAAACTTGTCCACCGTACAACAACTGTTGAGAATTACGGAGGTCATACGTGAGGGAATGGATGAAGGCTGGGACACGGAGCAATGTTCCTTGATATCGCCAAGGCGTTTGACAGAGTCTGGACGGACGGCCTGGTATACAAACTCATCGAACTGCGGGTCCCAGGTAGCATTATTAGGCTCATAGCTACCTATCTACGAGGAAGGCACTTTGCCGTTCGGGTAGGGAATTCTCTCTCCTCAGAACGTGCAATAGAAGCTGGAGTAGTCCAGGGATCCAAGGTTGGACCATATTTGTTCAACATCTACGTTAACGATATTCCCAGCCCCAGGAACTGTCAGACAAAAATCTGTCTATTCGCCGATGACACTGCCGTTATGAGCACCGGTGCATCTGATCATGTAATGACCTCTCTCAACGACTACCTCGACCAGCTGGGAAGGTGGCTTATTAGATGGAAGGTACAAGTGAACTCGGACAAATGCCAATCTGTCTATTTTACTAGGCGAAGGAGTACCCCAAACCCCCCCTAAACTTTATAGGAGGCCAATCCCCTGGACAGATGAAACAAAGTACCTAGGAGTTATTCTCGACAAAAGGTTGACTTACAAAACTCATATGACCGAGGTCAAAAACAAAGTTACTGCAGTAAACAAAAAGCTTTACTATGTCATGGGCAAGAACTCGAAACTCTCTCTGAGGAATAAACTCTTGCTGTATAAGACCCTTATGCGGCCCATTATGAGCTGCGCACCGCCTGTATGGGGAGCTGCTGCCAAAACCCATATCAACAAACTTGAAACTGCACAAAATAAAATAGCAAGACAGGTAACTCAGGTGCCATGGTACGTAAGAAATAAGCAGATCCAAAAAGAATTAAAACTAACCCCTTTATTAGATTATTTCAGGAAGCTGGTCATCAAATTTTTTAACAACATAGACAATAGCACAAATACAGCCATCGCCGAAATTCCAAGGTACGACCCCTCAGAGCCTAGGAAGAGAAAACGCCCAAGAACTTTGCTCGGTTGAAGTTGGAACCTGCTCAGACATAACCAGTCCTTTTTAGGACTATATCGGAAATGTCACTGAGACCATTAGACTCAAGACAGCCTCCAGCGAGCCAGACATTAAGCGTGACCTACACCAGCTGACATTCATAAGGTAAACTCCTTTTCCCAAGTTTGTACTCTTATTAAATATTAATGTTAATTTTTTTTCTGTTGTTGTTGCTGTGTGACAAGGAAGTTTGAAAGTATGAGAGAATGGATTGACTGTATGGACGCATGTATGAGTTATCCAAAGTCACTAATCGTCATTTCCTTTTCAGAATCCCCGCCCCCCTATTAATGTTTATATTAGTTTTTTCCAGCAAGGTCCATTGGTATACAACTATCAGTCCCGGAGATTAAGGACCCTGAGTCCACGCGCTCCGTTGAACCCCAATCATCACTGGTGCACAATCCAATATTCAGATTCACTAGTATTGATTAAAACTCCGAGGAATAGATATAACAGGCTATATTTTAACGAGTACCTACTAGTCTGTGGGACGAACATCAATATCGTTCAAGTCCGTTTGCCATGTTTCGACACTACATAATTTTTTTATTAAACTATTCTAATTACTTAATTTCGTCTTACATCTCAATGTTCCCACACTTAAATGTGCACATTATTTATAAAATAACAATTATACAAAGAACTATATTTTTATTCCTGTTTGCAGCCATTCGTAGAAACGCTACTAGATGGCACTGTCAAAATTCAGTTCAAAATTTAACAAACAATTTTTTAATCACAATATTCTACTTTTTATTTTATTTTATAACATTAAAAATATTAATATGATGTTCATATAGTTAATAATTGTGATTTGGGTTTATTTAGTTCGCTTATGAATGAAGTTTGTATTCTTCCGCCATTTGTTTGTTTACCTTTTAAACGTTTGATATCCTCGCTCGTTACAAATGACAGCAGTTCGCGGAGTTGATTCCTTTTAAAATTACTTTTTAATTTATCATTATATGAATGCGTAGTATGAAGAAAAACCAGGATTATTCATCTTAAAGCATTTAATATAGACAAGCAATTTTTTATATAGTAATTTTCGAGCATAATAACGCTCATTTGACATGAGTGCTAGTGCCGCTCAAGTTTGTTGCATCCACTTCATTGAAGGTTTAAATGACAATTTAGTATCCTTATCAACTAAAAGTTTTGAAAAAATAAGGCAGTGCATGCAAGAATGGTTGTTTCTTGATGGAAAAGAAAAAGAAATAGCTGATTATTTGAGTATTTCAAATGGTTTCGGACATGATGGTAGCTTAGAAAAATGCATTGGCAATAACTATGCATATCACAGGAAATGCTACATGCGATTTATGGACAAAACAAAAATTCAAAGAGCTAAAAAAAGAATGGAAGATATTAATCCGGTTGATGTCAATACAACCGTAATTCGTCCAAAACGATAAAAAAGCAATATCGTGCTATCGTACAGGTATCTTCCCTCCTATCTGTGTCATTTGCTCGAGAGAAAAGTTCATTTTTGAAAGGTATTCTTCAAAAAGAAAAAAGAAAAGCTTACATTATGCCAGACTTTCAAAACAAGTAAGGCATTATTATAAAGTGTCATTAAAAAAGGAGATGAAAAACTACTGTGCAAAATACAGGGCATTGATTGTATCGCCAAAGAAGTGAAATACCATAAAAGTTGTTATAGAACATATACAAAAGAAAAATCTGAATGTACTCAACCAAACCCCTTATATTCTGCATCTTATTCTGTGTTTTGTGACATAGTGGATAAGAAAATAGTAAAAAACTCTGAAATTTTCTCAATGGAAAAACTATCTGAAATATTCCATACAACTTTACATAATCTAAATCCCACACAAACATTCAAAGTTTCTAATCGTCAACTAAAAAGATGGTTGCAAAGAGATTTTCCGCAAATTGTGTTTGTGAAGCCCAAGCAAAAGAATCTCTCAGAACTTGTCTTATGTCATTTAACCCCTGATCAACCTGTCTTGATTGAACATAATTTTCCATCTACAAGAATATTTCAAGTGTATTAAATATCATAAATACTCCTTACAAATTTAATCTTTCATATTTTCTACTATTTTAAATAATATTTAGCTCCAAAATTATGTAAAATTTGATACAATTTTTCAGTAATTTTTTTTCAACCTCGAGTGTAAAATTTATTTTTAAATGCTTGTATTATGAAATTATAATTTATTTATTGTTCTCATTTCTATAATAAAGATTTTATTTTTTTGTATGCAAACAATTGCAATAATTAAAGCTAAAAATGCAATTTTCAGATGAACGAAATCTTGAACGATTTGAATTCGTCTCAACGCAGAATGTAAACAAATGGCGGAAGGTTACAATACATTTTTAAATATGACGAAAATAAAACCCAAAAAAAAAGAATATGAACGATGTTTAACATCGTATTAATACTTTTTATGATATTAGGTGAAATAAAAAAATAACTTAATGTGATTAAAAGACTGTTTTTAAAATCTTGACTGAATTCTGACTGCGCCATCTCGTAGCGATTTTACGAATGGCTGCAAACAGAGGAAAAAAATAGTTCTCAATTTAGTTGTTATTTTATAAATAATGTGCACATTTAAACGTGGGAACATCATGAATTTCGATAAAATATGGTAATTAGAATGCTTTAATAACAAATTTTTGTAGTTTTAATAGATGGCAAACGAAATCTCGTTTCAAGCATCTTTTATGAGTTTGTCCCATAGTCTAATACAGCCATATGGAAAGAAGCAGAATTTATCAGGAATGTGAATGCTGACCGTCTGATTTTGTAGAAATAGGGCTTTGTGTTGGTGATTCCACATAATGCAGCACTGACCTTTCCTGATCTTCAAAGACTCATTTTTTATCTTGTATTTCAGAATATGATTACGCTTAAAACATTTTTTTCAAATCGATTTTTAGTTATACATTTTGCTTAATGTTTTAAGCTTTGTAAGGAAATCTGAGTTAAACACTCGAAATTCCATACACCAGTGGGGGATTTAACAGAATGCATGGGTTCTACATCCCGCAAAACTTGAAACCAAAACTGTAATTTTAATTTTTAGCTCTTGACGAAAATTCAGTTATCCTAATTTTTTGATAATGGTGACGTAAGAATGCCAGATGACTGCTTCCATTTTCTCTCCTAGTTTATTACAAAGAAAGTTTCATTGATCAGTTGTGAATCTCATTTTTTTAAAACTATTTAAAAGAAATTAACTATTTAAATTGATTTCAGGAAACTTACATTAAAACTTTACTTATGCTTCAGTATTTTGAGATACGTTTGTAAAATTACTTATAACACATATAACATACTTATTACATATCAAATATAACACAAAAAAGGCTACAGTTATCGGCTTGTGGCATATACGTCATACGCGAAAAAATAACAATATATCTAATAATAGCATTTGGTGAAATGCCAACGCATACGTAAATAAACGCATTTTTTCAAAATATAGGTAAATTTTTTAAAGGAAAATTGTAAAATTAAAAAAAAGATCTTTATGAAAAATAATAAAATCATATTTTATATTAAATATTAATTATACGACACAAAATCCTGTTATAATCTGAAACTTTATTTTCAATTAAAATGAGAATATCATTGATGCAAATGCAAACAATCTAATGCAGGAAATTTAATCGATTCGTAGTGATAGACTATCAATAATAAATTATACGTTTTCGATAAACTGCATCTGCAATTTCTTTTGTTTATAAACGGAATTCAGGTTGAAGCCCTAGAGGGTGAAACCTGAAAACGTGCTTTATACCAAAAGATTTTAAAAATTTCATAGCTTGTCGAAAAAATCGACTGTACCCAATGATTTTTTAAAACCGCCAATAGTTAATATTTTCCATACTTTATTAATAGATAGAAGATTTGTGCCCGTCTAAGACGGGCTTTTCGCTTGCCAACAATATCTCGGATCTGATGCATATTGCCAGAGTGCTTAAGAAATTTTTAAAAAAAGCGTGAAAAACGGAACTGATGAATCAATTGACACTAACTTTCGTTTTGTCCGAGCAAAAATAATGCAAAATCCACTAACAGAAATATAAATTTAAAAAAAATTATGAATTAAAGAATGCAAATCTTTAAGTAAAAGGACCCTTTCAGTGTAAGAACGGTTAAGGGATAAATATTAAATATTCATTTGCAAAATTAAGTACGAAAAAGAAAGAAGCCTTTTAACAAAAACTGAACTATTCTAAATAGTTCTATGCGAATGAATTAAATAAAAAGAAAGAAAACAAAGGGCATATCATAATTCAATCCGATGAATCAACATTAAATAAAAAAAGAAAGTTGCTAAACTCGACTAAAAAATAAATAAAATAAGCAGTCAAATAGCAATAATGCCCATTTAACCCCTGTGTATGCTAATTTGAAGACGGAAACATACCATCTTAATCTCTTTTGCACGTAGCCAAACCAAATGCTAATTTGTAGACGTAAAAACACACCATCTGAATCTCCTTGGCAAGTATCCAAACTACGTGAGCGTTACCGCAATTTCTGGATAAATCTAATTCAGATTATTTTTAAAGAATGATGCAGAATGTAGCTAAGCATTGATCATGTTTAAGCTAAGTTTTAACAAAGTAATAATTAGTGAATCAATCTCACCTTCAATGTTATGAATGTTCTTAACCCCTGCACCAACGAGGGGGTTTATGATTCGTACATGGAATTATAGAATTTGTTCATATTTAAATGTGGTGTTAAGTCAAAATACAAATAATTTAAAAGACAAATAATACAAAAATCATTTGGACTTGGATAAGTATCTTTGCTGTTTTTAACTTCTTTACATGGATTGAAACAGTGATAAATGCTCAAATTAAAATGCATAATCTAATTAAGAGATTAAACATCAAGAGAAATTAATCAGGAGAAAAATATTACGTCAAGGACTAGGAAAGCGGTCATCGACATATGAAGTAATTTAAATATAATTAATTCAGATGTCTTTAAAACATATTTTCCCTCTTATCTCATTCTTCACGTACAGAGTAACTACTTCCGAATAAAGTTTATTGGTAAAAGAAAAAAAAATGCCAATGATAAATTTTCTCGCTTATGGAACGAAATTTTGTACATGTTCCTACAGCATATTAAAGGGAAATGGCAGTTAATTCATCATAAAAGGCAGAATTAAAATTTATTCTGCTCACCTATGATGTATATTTCAACTGCACTACTACTGATGACTTCAGTGAATGCTTTACTACAAACAACAAAAGCATAAGGCCTTTCTTTAGTATGAACACGCAAACGTCTTGTCAAATTAATTCTTGGGTGAATGCTTTACCACGGATTCCACAAACAAAAAGTCTTTCTTTTCTATGAATATGTCAATGCTTTTTAAAATTACAACCTTTATTGACTCAACACATCACATGAATAAGGTTTTT